>CAJVPV010000233.1:0-25276 GCA_910591835.1 Acaulospora morrowiae
AAGTAACTAAAACTAAAACGAAATCACATAAACTATAAAATCTATGAGAAAAAAAATTGTATTTCCAAGAGAACCTCGTTGTCTTGTCTCTTCGGTTCTTTGCGACTTGTAAATATAATTTTTGTTAACACGAATAATGAAGTATATAAGATTTAGCTTGTCGTTATAGTTGTTATTGTTATTGTATTGATATGGTAAGTGGTTGGTAAGTTGATTGGTTCATGAGTTGGTGATATGATTTTGTTTTGGTTGTAGTTACCAAAACTTGTTTTGTTTATGTTGATCATTATGAAGTGTTTTGGTTGTATGAGTTTGTTTTGATATTTGGTAGTATTTGATTGGTTGATTTTGAGATGATGATCCGTTGACAGGATTAAACTAATTACGGTTTTTTGGTAAGAAATTTTTTGAGTGGAAATTTTTGAATTTTTGTGGCACAACATGTTGTGCTAAGTGGTAGTAAAGAGTGAGTATTGTATATACTACTGGTGCCCCGAACCAACAATATAAACAATATCGGTATAAGATTTGGTTTTTTGAAAAAAAAAATAGCTCTCCAAGAACAGAAAAAAGTTATTTAATAAGAATTGTTTTTTGATAAGAAGTATAAATAAGAGGAACCCCAAGGAAAATTTATAGAAAGGTAACTACCACGGGCCTTTCCTCATGCAATCCAAGAAAATAGCAAGGTCCCCAAGCTTGTTTTTCTCTGGCCAGAGGTCCCATCCCGATGCACCAGTGTACTTTCCTAGGTTCCTTAAGGTTCCTGTAGTGAAGGCAATAGAAGTGTGAAGGACTTTTGGATAGTTAAAGGCAATAAAAAAAACCATTTCTTTAATTTTGAAAAAATTACTATAAAAGGAAATTTTTAAGAAAAATGTTGTATACGGGAAAGAGTTTTTTTTTTTTGTATAGTTAATATTATAATATTTTTATTTTATTATTTAAATATTTATTATTATTATTAAAAGTTATTTATTAATTAAATAATAACTTTATTAAATTTTATTAAACAATATATAAAACATATTCTTAAAATTAATTCAAAATTATGACCTATGGATTTATAGCATAGTGATAATGCTTCATAGATCATCAGGAAAAGGTTTAGGGTTCAAACCCACTTGGTTATAAAAATTTATCACCTTCATAATTGGTTAACCGGCTTTCAATTTAAGTTATACTCAATCAGTTGACAATTAATTTCCAAATTTAGTTAAGTTGCATGAATATTGAACCTTTGATCTTTCCGACAATCGCAGGCTGAAAACAAATCAAAGCAAAGAGAGTTGCATAAGGAAAGGCTTCTGGTCTAACTTCAGTATAAGCCCACAAACTCTAATCAAAACTAGCAATATCAAACTTTATCACACAACATAAAAGAGGTTAATTTTAAGCTGATCTATTCCAATCTGGATCTTGTAGATCTATCTCAATGGTGATGGTCTACAGATCTTAATTATATAACCGATTGGCAAGATATTAGCCATAAGTAATGAGAAGACTAGACAAAAATCGTTAAGCCAAGTGAATCTAGTGAGGATCTACAAGATTAAATTGGAATCCAAGCAAGGATGCTAGTTTCACAGGTAGTGAAAACAGTAATGCTGCGCTATACTAGTAATATATCTCAAGGATCAGTAATAACAGTAACTGGAATATTGGAATTAATCATTATAATAATATTCCACAATGTGCCTTACACACGACAGATGCAGTCAAGACTGAACCTAGTAGGTTAGGTGGTTTAAACTAGTGATAGGATTTCCATCTCCTATGTAAGTCCTATCTGGTGTATAGATTATCTACTTGATATTTAAAATTCATATAGCTGGATATATCGAAATTGGTTTAAGGGAAACCAGGATTACTGAAAACAGTGATCATTAAGTAGTATTAATTTGTATTTAGAATAGCAATAGCCTACTTTATAAAGATATTTAATATAATAACTATAAACGAATGTTTAATAAATGTCTCACATTTAATGCCCTTAGTTAATTAAAAAAAAAAAAATTAATTCAAAATTATAAAAAACTCTTTTAATTATATTTGTTTTTATTAAAATTTTTTCTTTTATAATAATTTTAAGCAAAAAAAATATTTTATATTTTTTTTAATTACAAATAAGCTCTAGTTTAAAAACTTAAGAACTTTTAAGATAATAAATATAGTAATATGAAACTAAGGATTCTAACAATTTAATTTAATTTAATTATTGATTCTTAAATTTATATTAAATTTAATATATGAATTATAACCTATTATTATTTTTAATAATATTCTAAATTTTATACAAGTTTATATAAGTTTATGTAAATTTGTTTGATTTCTATTTTCAGAACTATAAATAGAATTTCTGATCAAAGTTTACTTAAGTTTAAAAGTTTTGTTTATCCTTGATACTGGATTTATTAATTGATTTATATTATTATTTGACAGTTCAAATTAAATTTATACAGTATATCTTTTTTGAGTAAAAGATATAATTTATTATTATATAGTATAAAATAAGATTTTAAATAAGTATTGAAATAATATTGACTTATAATAAATTTGGTATCAACTTAATATCAAAATGATATTATTAGAAACCCTAATATAAAGCAAGTTCAAATAATAGACTTGTTAAATTTTTACACAAACAATATTATATATTTTTAATTATTTATAATACTGTATATATATTTATAGCTAGGGAAAAAAACTTTTTCACATATACAACTTTTTTCTTAAAAATTTTCTTTTTTAGTAATTATCTTTCAAAATTAAAGAAACAAATATTTTTCTATCTTTCAACTTCCAAAGTCCTTTACACATTCTTTATTTTCACTACAAGAACCTCAAGAAAATTAAAGAAGTATATTGATGCATTGGGATGGGACCTTTGACCAAAGAAAAGCAAGTTTGGAAACCTTGCTCTTTTTTTGGATTGCATGAGGAAAGGCCCATAACAGTTACTTCTTTATAAATCTTTCTTGGGGTTCTTTTCATTTTTTGGGGGGGTTTCCCCAGTAGGTAAACATTATTTCTTTATTTGATATTGTATATAACAAGGTATACATTATGAAAGAAATAACATCTCTTGGATGCATTGTATATAACAAGATAAATGCTAGCTTGCTTACTTTTACAATATCTAATTAATATTGTAAAAAAATTCAAAATCAATATTAATGTATTAGATAAGGCTAAGTAGTGGCTATGTCTACCATCCTAGGAAATTTTGCAAATTCTTTTAATTTTTTAAAAAATTAAAAATTAAAATAAAAGTAACTATAACTATAACTATGTCAAGCAGACTATAATGTATAAGTAGAAAACTACTATTTCTTCTTGGAAGCTTCCAGATAGGCTCATTGTCCTATCTCTCCAACTTGTCGGTTACTATAGATGATAAAGTATACGTAACATTGTTTGTTGTTATAGTTGTTAATAGTGTGTTAGTTGTTGTTGGTAGTGTGTTAGTTGTTATTGGTAGTGTGTTAGCTGTTGTTGTTGTTGTGATTGTTGTTGTGATACAAAACCGGTTTAGGCTTGTTTGGTTTTTGTTTTGATTTTTAAGCGAAATCTGAATAATTAAAGAGTGCTGATCATCTTGAGAGATAAACTGATTTCAGTTTTTTGGATGAAAATTTTTTGAAAAATGAAAATGACACAGCAAATATTGCTATGAAAATATTATATGTGTGGGTTGACTTAAAACAAACAGTAGATCTACTAACTCTGTTTGTAAATGTGTTTTGAAAAGTATTTAACTTAGCAAGTATTATAGTGATGATGTATATGATTTTTATGATATAATAAGGATAAGATGGGATGCAATAGAACTGAAGAAAAGAAAATTGCCACAGGCCTTTCCTCATGTAACCAAAGGATAAGCAAGACTTCCAAACTTGAATAAACTTTAACCAGAGGTCCCATCCCACTGCACCAGTTGTCTTGAAAGTTCTTGAGTTTCTGAGCTGGGGCTCACTTGCGATAAAGAGTATAAGACATTTTTTCTTGCTTAAAATTATCATAAAAGGAAAATTTTTAACAAAACAGATGTAATCAGAAGAAAGTTTTTTTTGAATAATTTTTGATGGGTTCTTTCCATTTTTATTTCTTACAAATACATATTTCTTATTAAATAACTATATTTTTTTCTTGGAGATTTTCTTTGCAAACCAAAAAATCAAACTACACATTAAAAAGGTTTATATTGTTAACTTGAAAGACTAACAATATATTCATTGTTTACTTATTACTATTGCTTAACACAATTTGCTGTGCCACAAAATTCACAAAAAAACTGCAATCAATTTACCCCTGTCAATTTATCAACATTTCAAAACCAACTAATCAAACACTACCAATTATTCAAACAAATCTGTATTACCAAAATACCATATACTGATCAATATAAACAAAACCTTTTTTGGCAATAAAAATCAAAACAAAATCACATTATCAACAAACAAACCAATTATATTATTAACAAAAAAACCAACTACTGGTTATGTCAACAAAACAATAACACAATTATCACAACAAACCAACTATCAAAAAAATATACCATTAATACTACTGTATATTTTGGACAGTAGCCTGGCTATTTGTAATAGGTACATATATACTGTACTTCAGTTAAATAGAACTATCAGCATGGCATGCTTATTCAGAGCATCCTTAGCTTTATTATTAGTCTTTTTGCATCTATTTCTTTGTTTAGTATTTTATTTCTTTTTTACTTCTTATAGTCTTTTTACATATAAATCTAAGTAGGTAAAGATGGATACCTAAATTAAAGACAAGGACATAATTCAAATGTCCCTTACTATTAAAAAAGTTTTTTTTAAATATAAGGTTAAAAAAAAACTACCTACAAAGGTTTTTTGTAATTTAAAACACTTAATTAATGTGTTTTTTGAATTGTGTCCCTATTAAAGTAATGAATAAATAATTATGTTCCTTTAAAAGGGACATAATTGATCTGCAAAATTTTATATGCTAAATAGTTTAGGGACCTATCCTTAATCCAAGATATAAACCCACTTTTAAACATAATACTTTAAGCAATTTATTAATTAAAAAAAGAAATTAAAACAATTAAATCCATACTTATATACATGGATAACAGACTTAGTTATATTGAAGAAGATATCTACTAGGCTTATATTATTTAAAATACTGTAAATATAATATAGAATTTATAAAATATGAAATGAATTAAATAATATTAAAACTTCAAATTATCATATTAAAAAATATAGTTTCTAACAACAAGACCAATTTAGAACCTTTGAGAAAAACAATAAAAATTATATTTAAGAATTACAACAATAAGTAATATCCTTTAACAAATTTTAAAATTTTTCAATCTACCCTTAAAAAAAACATGCAATTACAAATATAGATAGAAAAGTTATAATAAAATTTTAATCAAACAACTCAATAAATTTATCTTCTATAACTATATAATATTCTATTTTTTTAAAATTTTTTCAAATACATCATAATCAAAACTACTTAATATAACCTTGACATATAATTAAATGATGATAGGATATACTCCATTTATTAAATTTAATATAAACTTAAAAATCAAATATATAATTGAAGAGGATTATTAGGATCCTTAATAATATATTACAATTCATATATTAACTTTATTATAAGTTGGTATCATTTTAATATTTGGTTTAGAACTTTAACTATTACCTATATAAAAAAATTCAAATTTAACTCAAGTAAAATTCTTCTTTAACAAGAATGAATAGAACACAACAATATAAATATTATTATACTTATAAAATCAAATTTAACAAATTAAAAAAAAAAATACTAAAAGTATAATAATTATTAAATAATTTAAAATAAAAAAAGCTTACAATCCAAAGAATTTGAAATTATATTATTTTTTTTTAAAAATAATTAAAGTGAGGCTTGTGATTTTATTAATTGAGTATGAATTTTATTGATATATAATTAATTTCTAAATCTAGAGATGTATTACTATGCATACTAGCTTACCACCTATATAGTAGATATATTCCTAGAGAAATATTTATAAAATGCTTTAACTTGCTATATTTATAAACAGTAATATACTTAAATAGCAATAATCTCTTACAAATCACAATTATAAACAATACAAAGTAACTATTTTTTTTTTCTTATATCAAGATTTTTTAGAAATACAATATATTTACTAAAATAAGTAGTAAACTAATATGTATATAATATATCTTGTAACTTAATAATAAATATGTAATATGTATTCTTTTAATAAAATTCACAAGACAAGTCTTTATCTTAACAAATTATAAAAAAAATTTTTTTTTGAAAAATTTGGATTAGTTTATTCCAAACTGTATTTATGGGTTGTTTTAATACCAAAACTAGAGGAGTAAAGCAAGGCTGATAAATTTGAGGTATGCAGATTGCAACATAATTATTTGAATCATTATTACTGGCGAAAACCTCTTATAGATGGAACCAGGAGATTCTTTAGATAAATTGAAAGAATACAAAATATGATAATACAAGATACAACTATATAATATAACAGTATAAGTAGAATGGATGCATAACAAGCAAGTTAAGCGAATTTCTTTTCAAATAATGAAAACGGTTAAATAGATATTGTCTATATTATGGCAGTTAAAGAGTGGTCCGGAGTGCTTGAATATTGTCCGGAACAAAACGAATGTATGATTGCTATTATTTGAGAAAAAAAAATACATTTTTCGGTTTTTGTGAAGTTCGGGACCTGGTTCATAGTTACACACGTATTTTCCGGAATTTTCCATCATACCCGTGACAGTTTATCATGCTACGGAGACGTAATATTTAAATTGATGGTCCTAGTTAGCTACGACCTCGACTTCACATAATTATTCTGCTGGTGGTTCTATTATTCTTTGAATGTTGCAGAAATGCCTCGTTATTCTAGTTATAGACCAAATCAAATACACAGATCGATTACTCCCATACGTTCAGGTCACCGAAGATCTAGATCTCCACGAAGGTCATATAGAAGAACGCCTTCACCTTCTCGGAGACCACGTAACCGTTCACCATCAGAAACAACACGTAATCATTCACCAACACTACTGGCACGAAAGTCTCGTCATCGTTCCCCATCTCCTATCACACGATCATTCCATCGTCGTTCACCCTCCCCACCTAAACGAATAACTCGGTCGCATTTACCACCCTCTACTGAACGAGTAACCCGTAGGCGTACTCCGTCACCTCGTCGAAATCGAAGATCTAGATCTCCTATGCGTCTTGTTTCGAGATCACCACGAAATCGTCGAATTAGTCCTGATCCTTATAGAACCCGTCATTCTCTGCAACGAACAAGAAATTCTACGAGTAACAATGATTTGAAGTTAATTGATTCTAAACATAATTCTGGTACAGCTAGCTCCGAAAGAATTGATTCAACGAGTACGATATTATTACTAAGATAGATATAAGATGTTGAAATTGATATTCTCTTATTTTACCAATTGCACTTTTTAGAGATGAATCCTTTGGCTCCGAATAAAATGCCATCACATACGCAGACCCCTTCAACCGTTAAATCTCAAGAATATGAAGTTAGTGGGGATATACCATCGGATAATCTTTCCACTACCAACTATATGAATCTCAATGTTGTGAATGCGGGGGCGGAGGAAGTCAGACCGAGATTACCGTCTCAATCTCCACCCCCCAAACCTGTTAGAGATCTAATTCCACCATCTGAGCCTAGGTCGAACACCATAGTTAATGCTAGGAATGATATTATAGATTTTATTATTAAATGTTGCCTTCGTCTTCAATTACCAATGACAACTATTGCACTTGCATTGAGAACCTACCATAATTATCATAATTATCTTAGCCAAGGAAAAAATAGATGGTTGACGGGATATACTGATCATTTGCATTTTGATGAGGAACTTACAGGGATAGCGTGCATTCTCCTTGTGACAAAGAATACTGACATATTCAAAGGAATACGGAAAACTCTTAGCGCTGGTTGGAGGTATCTACTGCCTTTTTTTGGTCTCATTTTGTTATTTGTGACGAACACTAATTTCTTGATCATGGATTGAAATTTAGTCTGAAATATCCCAAAACTCCTCTCGAAGACGGTGAAAAGATGAAAGAGACTGTCAAGATAGTTGTATCAAACATTAAGAGTGCAATTAAACGTGAACGGGAGTTGCCTAAAGAAACTCCGTATAATTCTGCCTCCCGAATTTTCAAAATTTTAATTGAAAAGTTGGAGCGGAATATAAACTTTGATTATACCCTGTATTTAAAACTTACACAGGATGTCTGGGCAATGATCTCTAATTGTCTATGTTCTACAAAAATCACTATATCATACAGTTCAGACGTATTTGCTACTGCGGCTATATATATTACTGCTTGTAAAATCGGAATCGACCTTCAAGCACAATTCTCCGAGGTAAGTTGTTTTATTCATTTATCTATTAATAGTTCGACATCATCGTTTTAAAACTTGTTATGGTCCTTTTTATATGTAAATTATTTATTTTTATTTTTTACTTTTGGTGTTTGTGCGGGAATTTAGTTTTGCAAAGAATTTGGTGGTTGTGACCCGCTAGCTGTAAAAGGTAAGGATTCCCTGTATTGATTTCAGGCCTCTATAGTTTCTTATGAGAAATAAATTTTACTTTGATTTAGATGCGATAACAGACATAATCGAATTTAAAATAGTTGATCCTTTTGAACCATCAATCGATTCGAATGTATAAATTCGTCAGTTCGGATTTAAGTGATTTCTTTACATGATGATTCTAATTTTAGCATTTTTATTGGAATATGTATGTATTTAAAAATTCATTCATTTTTCTTGAACGTCGACCTTTTTATTGTAGTTTAGATTGTTCAATATTCATTGACATATAAGGTACCCGGCGAGTGGTGATTAAATACGTTTGGATTATCAAAGAAACTTGCGATAACTTTCGATGATGCATGTAATATGATTCGCAGTAATGTTTCGTTATTAAAGCTTTCAGCAAAAGAAGTAATCATATATGAACGAGTTTTAAGTTGAATTTTTAATATTGGAGACAAATTTCATCTCTTTTTACTGATGATCTATCCGACTTAATATATTTAACTCCTTTCTATAGTTATTCAGCAAAAAAAAAAATGCGTTTACCACAAGTCACGAGATTAAACGTAATACGTGACGCGCTTTACGCGTTCGTGTTTGTACGTGTCTCTCACGAGATATAAATATCTCTGCGCCTCCGACTGCACCTTATTCATTCTCTTCTCTCTCTTACAAAAATTTTGGTCTTATCAGTGTAGACAAGTTTCCCTTGAGAATATTCTGATTCTGTAGTGTTGATGTGTCTAGATGGGAGATGAAAAGGCTTAGATTCTTATCTCGGCAAGGATAAACTTGTCAACCTTCTTCCTTGGGTGTTTGAATATTACGTATATTTGGTTCCTTGGACTTTTGTGTTGAGAATTTTTATTATTATTCTTCGCAGAAACTTATAAGATTTATCGTATAATTTTTTCTAAGATTTTTTATTTACAACTCGAACTTCCTTAATTTATCCTTGATAAAAATAAACCGATTATCGAGAACTTCAATTTATTAGTTATATTCCTTAATGAATCATGGATTCTATTCTTGGCATACCCAAAATCCATATACCTCCATATAATTCTTTTTTTTTTCTATCGCAGATTTTTAATAAAATTGACTTCTTTAATATTGAATCTAATAATAATTAATTAATATATGATTTTATTTAAATTTTAATACTATTATGTTATGATGGAAACATGGCGAGTTAATCGCTTTCCTTTTACTCTTGTTGCAATGTTTGGATATATTTCTCCTCAAAAGGTGTGTTAATTTGGCAGAATCCTATCTAATTGTTCATCTTTTATCTAAATATGGATTATCATTATGTGTTTATTTATTTATTTTAAGGTAAATGTGCAGTCTTTTACAAGTGGAATCATTATAACCTGGATATGTTTTTTAAATATATTTTATAAGTAGCTTAATATTGTCTATTGATTATTTATAGTAATAGCTTACATATACTGTATACTTTTAAATCCAACTATATGGAGACAATTGTCTGATTGGTGATATGATAATTGTCAGAATATGTCAAAAAAGTTATTGAAGATATCTGGTTTCAAGCAAATTGGTTAAGTAATTATTTCTTATAATATTTAATATCTCTTTCTATAAATTATTATAAAAATTTGTTCTAAAATCACATTAACAGCTGTCTGTTTTAGTAAAACAAATTGTAATAAGTTTATAGTAAAAATAGGTCCCTAAACTAAGAACAAGGATATAACTTAAATGTTTCTTATTATTAAAAAAGTTTTTTTACAAATATAATAAAAAAAAACTACCTATAAAATTTTTTTGTAATTTAAGTCACTGAATTCAAGTATTTTTTAAGTTTTATTCTTATTAAAATAATAAGTAAATAGTTATGTTCCCTTCAAAAGGAATATAAGTTATCTGTAAATTTTATGTTAAACAATTTAAGGATCCATTTTTAGTCTATAGATAATAAGTTTTAATTATTATATTGATATCCTAGAAAATATTATAATACAAATCTAACAAGTTTTCTATAGTATTTTATTTGTTAAAAATAAATATCACCCCAGTGTTTTATATTTTAATTTTCTTTTAATTCTATATAAAAATTAAAATAGAACTGATTAATATAATATATAATAGTAATACTAACAAGGCTTTGATATATTAACCTCAATATATATCCTCTATAGGTTACACTAATAATAATAAACTGATATGAATTAAAATTGATATGGTTAAGTAATGTATAGTTAATTTATAAATAGTAATTTTTTTTTTGTAGGTAAATAACATTTCTTTATTTAATTTGTATAATGATAAATATACATTATAAAAGAAACAAAATCTTTCATATGTAATAGTACAAGTTAAATGCTAGCTTTTCCATAACAACTCCTAAACTAATATTAAAAAGAAATTTTAAAACAATATATCTTATCAAGAGACTCCAAGCAGCTATAATTACTTATTCAGCATTGGATGGAAGGAAATTAAGATAATCTATAATTAATTTGAAAATACATTTAATAAAATTGAATCCACTTTGAATATAAGAGTTAGCAACTATGGTATATATGTCTATAATGATTAATGTTGAAGTAGAGAAGTTATTGGAAGATTTGGATTTGACTGAGTTTTTGGTTGCTTGTTTTGATATGTTGCTATAAAAATTATTGTTCCATTTGATATCAGTGAAGAGAAAAGTATTTATTATAGCATAGCAGTATATCCAGATTGATTTGTATAGATAGGCTAGATTTTTGATTAAGGCTTCAACCCAGTTAAAGAAGTTGGTTATAAAAAAGATACTAATAATGCTACATGTCAGTTCTGTTAATTGCCAGTTATATAAAATTGGCTTGTGGTCATTGTCAAGATAAAAAATATTGTAAATAGTATTAATAAGTTGATTAATATTTCCTGATACTGATAAGTATTTGAAAACATATTGAATATCCTCAGTATATAGACTATATTAAAGACAATATGGATTAGAATATTGTTTTAAATATAATTTGTAAAGATATTCTCTTATAGAAAAAGTTTTTGAGAATAATTTGATTCTGAAGGCAATAAGATCACTATACTTGTTAGCTTTGAAACTTTTTATTTTTTTTGTTAGATTTGTTAATAATTTTAAGACTGTAGGGTTTGTATATATATCTAAATATTTTTAAAATTGAAGAGCTTTTATAGATTATATAGGTCTTGATAATGCTTAAAATTTTTTTGCACTATTTAATATTGCTATTTAACTGAAGATTGTTGATTAGTGGACTTTCAGAAAGTAAAATGATAGATTGATCTATTGAAGAATATAATCAGATCTTGAATTGTATTTGGGATTGATATATCTGATTTGAATTAATTTGTCTTATATTAGTTTGTTAATTTTTAATATTATTGGAACAAAGTTGATTTTCATCATTCTTTTTGAATAGTTAAATATTTCTTAAAGAATTTTTTTGTTGTTTCTTATTTCTATGATATAGTTTAATAGACACCAATATATAATATCCATTATTATATAAAGAAAGTCTCTTAAGAGATATCCTGGATTAACTGGAACAATTTTTGTACTGTTTACGAAAATTTTGTTTTGGTGAAGTTAAAGATAGTACTGTTGGCAGAAACTAATTCTTTGAAGTATTAAGATATAAGGAAAAATAAAAAAATTATTGAAAATTGAAGAATGTCTTTTTCTTATTATAGTGTAATAGACAGTTTGTTAATTATGTTGTATAGTTGATATTTGTTTGAACTGTTGAAATTCAAAACTATCCATATTAAAAATGTTGTAGGGCTTGTAAAAGACAATATGCAAAAGCCAGCAAAAGATATTCCTAGTGAACAACTATTACATCTGGATAAATATTATTTGAATTAATAGAATAGTATTTTTCTTTAAGATTTGTACTTTCATTTATACTATAACTTCTCTTATATATTTTGATGATGCAGTTAAAGTTATGTGAGTATCAGAATAATGATTTGGGATTGGCACTAGACTGCAAGTTTCAAGAAAATTGTTTGAATTGTTGAAATCTTTAAACCAATTGGGCTTAAGCTCACAATACACTATTTTTGTATATGATATAAGTTAAAGCCACAAAAGGTTTTTTATACTGTTGTATTTCAAAAGTTGGTTAGTAAATTTGATGTTTAAGACATTTGCTATATTAATTGCCATAGTTTTGTTAAGAAAAAACAGACTTTTAAATAAAAGGTCAATAAAGTTTTTAGCATTGTTAAAATATGTTAGGCAATCAGTTAAACAGATTTGAATTTTGAGATCTTTTGCAATCTTGGCTATATATGTGATTCAGTTATTTTAATTAAACTTTTCTGGATTGCAAATTGGACAAAACTAGATTGATTTGTTTTTTTGAATTGAATGCAGGTCTTGGAAGATATATTTTCTGGTTACTGACATAGAAAGTTTGGATATTAGATTGTTAACCAGTAAGGATTTTTGTCTTTTTTCAAGAAAAGTCATATTGAGGCTACTGTGGCTAATAAGAATTGCATTTGAGCATCTGGATATAATTTTATAGGCCATCTTAATAAGTTTGTTAATCTTGGATTAAAGTATATTAAGTGTGAACTTGTTAAGATATGATAGGAAAAGGAAGTATTTAAACTTGCCCATAATAATCTAGTTATAAATCTGTTGTTTAATCTTATCTTTTCAGTTGTGTTTGGAGAGTTCTTTTAGAATTGTATCTATAGTTTGGCTAAGAACCTTTCTGTTAGACTTGAATAGACCTTTGGAGGAAATGGGTATTTCCAGATATTTAATATTTTTATGAAGTTTGAGTACTTGGGTTAAATTATAAATAGTAATTTTTATAATATATAAAAATATATATATGAAATAAATAAAAATAGTGTGTTTTTTTTTTCCTTGCTCAAGGGTTTTTTTCTAGAGATATAACTAATCAGGTGGTAGACTGACATGTATAGCAATGTATCTTACATCTTAATATTAATCATGTAACAATTCATTTTACTATATTAATAAAGATCATGAGAAATGCCTCACTTAACATTAAAAAAAAAAAAATAGTGTGTTTTGATATAACCTCAACTAGTTAACTAAATAAAATAAATAAATAAAATTTATTTAATTAATATTAATATAAATTTATTAATTATATAATAATATACAGTATAATATAATAATAATAAATTATTAATTGTATTTTTTATTATATTTTAAATAATTATTTAATTCAAAAAATTTTTTAAGACTTGTTTGTTTAAAAATAAAATTTTTTAAAATTTCTTATAATCTTTATAATTTATATAAAATTTCATTATATTTTAAAAAATCTACATAATTAAAATCTTGTTATATAAGATATTGTTCTATTAATTTAATAACATTTAATGTTTTATAGTAAATAATTTAATATATTTTTATATTTTGTTTTTCTTTTTTATTACTTTTATTATTTTCAGATTCTTAATTAATAGTTAAGTTTAAAATTTTTTAATTATTTAATATTTCAAATTTAATATTTTCTTTTATACAATTAATATATTTCTCAAAATTCATTATATATTAAAAATAAAATACTTTAATATATTTATATAACTTTTTTTTTAAAAAATAGATAAATATAGTTACTTTATTATAATTGTAAAATTGAAAATTTTTCTATAAAAAAAGTAATAACATCTCTTATATAATAAATTAATTAGTAAATTTAATATTAACTTGCCTATAATAAATTATTTAAGTTGCAAAAAAAAAAAACATTAAAATTAATACATTGTTAAAGATAATATCAAGCAATTATAAATTCTATTCAGATTTATATATAAAAAAATTATAAAAATTAAAAATTAAAGAAAAAAAAACCTATGCAAAAAAATAAATGCAAAAAAACTAATTGTAAAGCTAAAGATATTTTGAAGAACATCATTAGGTATGCTACATTGATAGTTTTACTTAATTGAAGTGTGATGTATATGTATTATTAATTTTAGTTGACAAAATTTTTTTTTAATTGATTAATTGTTTTCAATATAATCAATTAGTTATAATTAAAAATCTTAAATTCTAATTGACTAATTTTGAACTTTTCAATGAGAATTTGTAAAATTAATATGTACTTATAAAAAATGATCAGGCTATTATTCAAGTATTAATGATATATTTTTTTTATAGTTGATTGATTATAATACTTATATTATTATTGTGTTGATATAATTAGTGATTGGTTTGTTTATTAATAGTATAATTAGCTTATTTATTAATAATTTAATTTTGTTTTAATAGTTGTTATCAAAAAAATTTTTGTTTATATTAATTAATATATAATGTTTTAATAGTACAGATTTGTTTAAATAATTGGTAGTATTTAATTTATATAAAAATTTAAAATTAAAAAAAAATTCTTTTTTGCATATAACATTTTTCTTAAAAATATTCTTTTATAGTAATTTTTTCAAAATTAAAGAACCAAATTCTTTTTTTATCTTTAAATACTTAAAAGTTTTTCATACTTCTCTTATTTTCAATACAATAATCTCAAGAAAACTAAAAAAATATACTGGTGCATCGAAATGGAACCTCTGACCAAGAAAAAGCAAGTTTTGAATCCTTGCTTTTTCTTTGAATTGCATAAGGAAAGACCTATGAAAGTTGCTTTTTTACAAGCTTTTCTTGAAATTCTTTCCATTTTTACTTTTTATTAAAATATATTTCTTATTAAATAAACAAATTTTCCTTTCTGTTAGCTTTTATTTTTTTCAAAAAATCAAACTTTACATTAAAATTGTCTATAATATTGGCTTGGGGCACCAGCAATATTTACAGTTTCCATTTCTCAATATTGCTTAGCATATATTACTGCACCATGAAAATCAAAATTTTTATAAAAAATTTTTTTTTATCAAAAAACTGTAATTGGTTTATTCCTGTCAATTGAGCACCATCTCAAATTCAACTAATTAAACTTTATCAAATATTAAAACAAATTGATATTACCAGTATATCATATAAAGATCAATGTAAACAAATATATTTTTGATAAAAACAATCAAAACAAAACTATATTAATGATAACCACTATTATTATAGTTAATAATTCAAACAACTGCAACTTCAACAACAAACAATGTTATCTATACTGTATTATTTGTATTAGTGAAAGGCATATCTACAAGAAAAAAAATCCAAAGATACTTTATTTATTGATTGTTTTTTTATAAAAGGGTCTAAAGATACTTTACATATTGATATTCTGTTGAAAGCTGAAAATACTTTGTGTATTGGCCATTTTTTGAAGAAAAGGTCTAGAGATACTTTATTTTTTCAAGAAAATATAAGTTTTATTTTTACAAATTTTATAATTTATATAATCTTGTTTTAGTTTTAGCTTCAATTATTTCAATTGTCTTTTTTCAATTATGTTTATACTTTTTTTTTCAATTTTTTTATATTTTTCAAATTTATTTTTCTTTACTATATATCTTTTTATACTTTATTTTCAAAATTCAAAAAATTTTACAAAATTTATCAAGTAAATAAGTATAGTCACTACTTCTTTATCTAATACTTTAATATTGCTTTTGAAATTTTTTTTAATATTAGTTAGATATTATAAAGTAGATAAGCTAATATTAAACTTTTTGAAATATTGAAAGAGATATTGTAAAAGAAACAATGTATTGTATATTTTGATATATACAAATTAAATAAAGAAATAATATTTATCTGCTAGAAAAAAAAATTTAATATTATTAATAAATATATTTAATATATAAACAGATCTATAAATCTATAGTACAGTAGTTAGTGCTTTACAAATTAGATTACAAGATATTAATCAATACTATATGAGAATAGTTAAATATAATTAATATAATATCTAATATTATAACTTGTTAAAAGTACTGTTTCTCATAAAAAGCCATTTTATATGCTAATTTAGTAAACATTGAGATTGTGATTTCCAGAAAAAATAATATAATACAATAATTGTCTAATTGATACTATAATGATTATTGAAAGTTGTAATGTATATAAGGTATCTATTTTTAATAAAATAATTTGATAATTGTTTTTCTATAATACCTAGTATCTCTTTTTATAAGTTTTTGAAAAGTCTTATTTCAATTTAGTAATAAATTATTTTAACAATTACTTATTTCAGAAAGGCAGCCAAAATAGTAATAAATACTAATAGTTGAAACAATATATAGGCAGTAAGTTTATAAAATAAATTTCTTAATTATTCTTGAGTAGCTTTGAAAAAGTAAAAATTAAATAGTATACTATCTGCAGATAGTTAGGTTTAGAAAGATTTTTTTATAATATTTTATTTATCTAATAAATTTATTTTTTGGTTTTTTTCTTCAAATTCTCCTTAATATATTTCTGATTAAAAATAGAACTTAATATATAATAACAATATTAATAATGCTATAGCATGTTAGCCTTGACACAAATAAATTTTTATATTTATAATCAATAGTAACAAGCTGATATAAAGATAAAATCCAATATAGTTTATTAATTATTTAAAATAATTTATAAATAGTAATTTCCTATAATATATAATATAAACATATATGAATTAAATAAAAAACATTAGATATAGTTAGGATTCCTAATAGTACTATTTTGATATCAAGTTGGTATTAAATTTACTATAGTAAGTCACAACCCATATATTAACTTTATTATAAGTCAGTATCAAGTTGATACTCAATTTGGAACCCTAGATATAGTCTAGCTAATCAAGTTAAAATATATATATATAGTATAGTGCAAAAAAAATAATTATTATATTTTTAGTTATAACTTAATAAATAATTATTAAAAAAATTTTAAAAAACTTTTTTCTATTTACCCTTACTTTGTTAAAAAACTTTCTTTTTTAGAAATTTTCTTTTTTTCACTTCTTTTCTTCTATGCAAAATGAAATTCTGAGCAGGATAAGTCTGAGATATGTTAACACCATACAAGGCTTCTTTAACTATTGGAATTTAATATCTAAAAGAAGTACTTTTGCTTAAGGAAGTATAAGCAGATCAAGTCTGTACATGTCAATAATCTGAGACAAGAATTAGAAAGATTTGGGTAATTAATCTTTTTCTTGCAAGACCCTGTATATATCTGGAAACCACAAGCTTGAGTATAATTAATTTTTTTTCTTAATCCACTTACTTATTTTCTTTTTCAACTTTCTTTACTTTTTTCCTTTAGGCAATTTTTTTTTTCCTAAAATTTTTTTTCTTTAGAACTACTTATTTCAATTCTTACTACACCATACTATTCTATCATATCAGGAATAGTTTTTCCTTATCTAAGGTAATAGGCTTTTTTAGCAAAAACTTATTCTTGGATATTTCAGTCAATAGATAAATATCCCTTCTTATTACAAACCCAAAAATTATAGTCAACTTTTTTTTCAAAAGATCAGCAGAAGATAATTATATCATATTAGCTATTAGGCTATCAATATGAATAGAATTATGACTATCAACCTTAACTAGTATAGCAAACTCTATAGCAAGAAGCATATTAACTTATTTAAGCAATTTTAAAGAGAATTATTATATAGCATCAATATATGAAGGCTGTCTTGACCACTTTACAAGAGTTACACTCTGCTTAATATTTGTATCTCTAGATTTAATAGCTTAAGCCAATCAAGAGCCTATAGAGTATTCACTAGAGGATTTAAAAGTTATATTCAACTCAGCCTGATGGTCTCCAGATTTGATAGTATGTGTCAATTATAGGAACAATTCTTGAAGCATTTACTAAAAAGTATAAAGTAATAAGTCCATATATACTATGAATTATATGAGTGAATAGTAGAAATATAAAAAGAAATCTAATAATAATTAATATGTTAAACTACAATTGAACCTTTACAAAAATTAAAAATATAAGATTAGGTAATTTAAAACTAAAGATAGGATTTTTATCTTCTTGATGCTTCCCATTTGGCATATAGACCCATTTATATAATATAGTTTATGCTTAATATAATAACAGTACTATCACTTAGTAAATAAAGTTTCGCATTTTATACTTATTCATATTTAAAAAAAAATAATAATTATTATTATTAAAAATTTATGAAAATTTATAAATATATAACTAAATATCTTATAAATAACTTTAATTGATTCTGTTTTAATTAATATATTAAAATTTTTTAAAATAATTTAATTTTTATAATAAAAAAATTTATAACAAAATTTTTTTACTTTTTTATATATACTGTATATAAAAAGTAATTGAAAATACATAAAAAATTTTTTTATAAAAATATAAAAATATTATATAAATATATTTTTTTTTTGGAGGGGTTATCCCAGTAGGTAAACATCATCTCTTTATTTGATTTGTATATGTCAAGATATATATCGTAAAAGAAACAATATCTCTTGGGTGCATTGCATACAACAAGTTAAATGCTAGCTTGCCTACTTGTATTATATTTAACTAATATTATAAAAAATTTCAAAAGCAATATTAAAATGTCAAATATGGAAGTAGCGGCTATGCCTACCTACTCAAAAAGTTGTTTGATAAAATCTTTTTTTTTGAATAAAAGAAATTGAAAAGAAAAAATTAAAAGTAATTAAAACTAAAACTATGTCAAGTAAACTATAAGATCTATAAGTAAAAAACCAACCCCGGACAGGCTCGTTGTTCCATCTCTCCGGCTTTTCGGTTACCATAGATAGTAGAGTACACATGATGTTGTTTGTTGTTGAAGTTGTTGTTGTGGCACAAAACCAGTTTGAGCTGGCATGGTTTTTGTTTTGATTTTTATGCGAAATATAATTGAATGATTGGAAAGTGCTGATCATCTGAAGGTGTAAACTGATTTTGGTTTTTTGTTTGAAAAATTTTTGAACTTTTGAAGTAGCACAGCAAATATTACTGCAAAAATATTGTGTATGAGGATTGACTTGAAACAAACAGTAAACCTACTAACTCTGTTTGAGTGTATATTTTGGAAAGTATATGATTTAGCGAGTATAATGGTAATAATGTAGATAGTTTTTATGATATAATAAGGGTAAGGAGGGATGCAAGAGAACTGAAGAAAAGAGAACTGCCATGGGTCTTTTCTCATGCAACCGAAGGATAAGCAAGACTGACCAGAAGTCCCATCCCACTGCATCAGTTGTCTTGAAGGTTCTTGAGTTCTTGAGCTGAGGCTTACTTGCGATAAAGAGTGTAAAACATTTTTTCTGGCTTAAAATTACCATAAAAGGAAAATTTTTAACAAAACAGATGTGATCAGAAGAGAGTTTTTTAATTTATTATCTATTTTTTATAAAATTTAACTAACAATAAGGTATTTATAAAAATTAGATTAAAAATTTATTTATTATTTTTATTGTTAAGTAAGGCATTTCTCACGATCTTTATTAATAGAGTAAAATTCATTAAATAATTTATATTAAAATATTGAAATACATTGCTATATATGTCAGCCTACCATCATATTAGATCTACAGTTTGGGACAAAAAAACTGACACTTGGTTTTTTTTATTAAAATTAATAATTTTATTTATTAAATATAAAGAATAATTTTTATTAAAACTATTTTAAGTTTTATTAAAAATTTTTTTTAAAAAAATTAATTTAAATTATTATGTCATTCTTTTTAAAATCTTTTGTATTAAAAGCAAAATCAATATAAAATCATATTAAAATTACTTTCTACTCTATAGAGTTTGAATATAAAATAAAAAATGCAATAATAATTTTTTAGTAAAAATTAAAATTTTTTAAAACATTGATAATTAAATAAAAATAGTTTTTTAATACAAATTATTTTATTGGTTTAAAATTATTTAAATTTTTATTTTTATTTAATTTAAATAAATATTTATTATATAATAACAAAAATAAAAAGTGCCATTATTTTGTCCCATACTGTATTTCTGATATAAAACCTTTGAGCAAGGAAAAAGAAAGTAACCATTTAATTTTGGAGAGCTAATGCCTCCTCAATAATTTATTCTGTCCTGGAAGGCATGAATGAATTTTGAGAAAAAAGTTTAAGTATTATATTGGTAAGTTCAGTTTATTGAATTGATTTATTGTTGTTTGTTGAGTTAGTAATTGGATTTTGTTAGTGTGGTAAGCTGTTGTTATTGTTATTGTTATTGTTGTTTTTTCTATATTTGGTGTTTTGTGAGATGTTGAAAAATTTTTTCTCCTTGATTATATCTTTGTTTTTTGGTATTGGTAGATAAGTTCAAGAGTTTCAGTTTGAATTTGGTTTAGAGTTTTTAGGTTGTGCTGATTTGGTTTCAAATTGTTGAAAATATTTTTAAGTTGGGGTGTGCCTGTTACAAAATTAATTAAGTGGATTGCAAAGTTAATAGTTAGTGGAATTTGATCAGAGTTGAAGTTTTTGTTGTTTTTGAATTTTTTGTTAAGTATTTGAGTATCATTTAAGATTTTTTTGATTGTTGATAAAGCTTAATTGCACAGCCAGAGGTAATAAGTAGTCTCAGTGTGAATGTTGCAGTGGGGACAAATATCATTTGTGTATATATTTGGCAAGGTGATATAGAGATAGGATTTGATTAAAAGTGTGTTAAAAAGTATTTTGAGGTGAAAATTATATATTTTGGATTGGTTTTGTATGGTTGAGATAGGTGTATTTTTTAAAAAGATCTGGAAAAGTTCAGTTTGAAGATTTATTGTGCTCTTTGGATAAATATTATTTCTGTGGAGCAGATAGTTTTGTTTATTTGTTTGAGATATTGTTTTGTTAGTGAAATGGATACGTCATTTGAATTTTTGAGAGTATATGGTATTGGGAGTAAATTGATTATATTTATTTGTAAAATTTAAATGTTGATTAATTGAGTTTTTAATATAGAAGAGATAGGTTTGTAAAAAGTATGAGAAATTTGAAGGGTTTGAAGGATATTGTAAATGTTTGAGATTGTATTGAATTATAAAATTTTGCATTTTTTTCTATAATTAATAGGAGGTGAGGCAAAAATGTTATTTTTTAATTTTGGATATTTCGAGAAAAAGATATAATTTTTGGAATTGTTAGAAAGAAGAATAATTATTATTGTATGTAGCAAGGAAAGGAGGGAGTTGTAGTTAAATTTAATTGTAAAAGATTTATAATATTGAATGTAGTTCCAGATGATAGTTGTTATATTGAATTGATATTTGTATGTTAGAAGAATTTCAAGTAGAAAGTTGTCATATTTAGGAAGAAAATTGATTGTTAATTATAATGTTATTGAGATGTGTTTTTGGATTAGTGATTTGTGAAGATTTGGATCAATTATTATTTGAGTGTTATTAAGAGATAGGTTTGTATGAAGTGAATTGAAAAGGTCATTTTTGTTGCTTTTGTTTTGATTGTGTTGTCAGGTTTTTTTTTGATAAATAAGTTTAGTGAGTTTAGAGAAATTAGAAGTTGGCATTTGTGAAAGTTTGCATGAATGTTGTAGGGGCATCTTTGGCATTTAGAGAGTATTATTAATTTGTTAGGATCATGATTGTTATAGGACCAATGGTTGATGAGAAAATTGTTTGCATTTGTTTTTTGTTTTTTCTCTATCATTATTTTACTATTTATGAGAGTTGTGATCTATTTTCTTTTTTTGTTTGGTTGGATTGAATTTGTACCAGTTTGTTAATATTGATCTTGTAATAGTAATTTATGCCAGAGAGGTGTTTTGCCATGGGTGTTAAATTCAAATCTGGCAGAAATATGTTGTCAGTTTGTTAGGTTGTTGTTATTGTATGAGTAGTTGTTCAATATAAAAAATATTTTTTTTGAAGAGTTGGTTTGCAAATGTTGACCAATTTTTATGGTTATAGAAGTTGATAGATAGGTGTATTTTCTCCTGGGATTTTGTGATGACAGTTTGGTTCAGAGCAGAATGTAATATTGTAGTGTTTGACAAGATATATTGAATAGGTTGTTTTATTATATTTGAAGATTTGGTGGTTTTGGAAGATATAGAGGAGTTGATAGTTTTGTATTTGTATTGCATTAATTTCTAGTTCTTTGTTTGGCTTGGTAGTAGGGTTTAATAGTGCATATTGAAGGTTAGAGATTAGAACTTTTGATTGTAGATCTGATATGTGCTTAATATTGAAAATGTGTAGGTTGTAAAATCATAATTGTGGAAGTGTTTTTTTTATGTTGAATTTGTACTTGATTATTGAGTTGATTTTTCTTTATATTTTGTTTAACATGTTTGGTGTAAAAAAGGTTGTTTATAATTTATATTTTATTCGTAGAATAAGCACTTTGTTGTAAATGTATGCTGCCATATGGCCTGTTGTAAATTTTGAGTTAAGAAATTGAGCGATTAATTTAATATCTTCAAAAATTTTGTAATGGTTGGGTGTAAGGATGCTGTGTTCAAAAAGCATGATATCTAAGATTCTGATTAGTTCTTTTTTTGAAGGCTGGAAAGATAGAGGTTGTTTTTTGAGGATTTTTTTGTTTGGTATTTTGCTATTTAGTATGATTAGTTTGATTTTGATAAAGTTGACTTTGATGTCATTAAGTTTGAAGAATTCTGTTGCCATATTTAAGTTATTTTGAATTTCAATTGAGTTTGCAAGCAGATTAAGATCATCTATATACGCAATAGTATTGTGTTTGAGTTGTAATAGTTGTTAGGTTAAAGCAGTAATTAGGATATCATAAAAGATTATTCATTAAAGAAGTGAAGATTATTCACCAAAGAAGTGAAAGTATTTCTCATTGATCGATTTTATCAGAGATAATGATTTGTTGTGTAAGGCCTGAGTCGGTAATTATTTGGCATGTGTAGTTTGTAAGGATATAACTGGTTAGGAAAATAAAGGAGTTTGGTATTTGGAAACATTGCATTAATTATTTGAGCATATCCAAGTTTACTGAGTCAAAAGCTGTACTAATGTCAAGAGAAAGAATCTATAGTTCTTTTTGTGTAAGTTTGTAAATGTTATAGATTGAATTGAAAATTTGAATTAGTTTAAAAATGTTTTGATTAGGAAGACCTGTGAAGTTTATTTTTGGAAATTGTTGAGTCATTAAGATATGCTGAGTCTTTTTGTTAAAATTTTTATAAATTAAAAATTTATTTTTATTTATTATAATAATATTTGTTTATAAAATAAAGAAATAAAATGTCTTTTTTTTCAAACAAGAAATCTATTTTTAACAATTATTGATAAATTTGTCAAAAAAACATTTGGCTATTTTTTTTATACACAAGAAGCATTGGAAATCCAATGCTGAATCAAAAAAACTTTGAGAAATTTTCACTATAAATTTAATATATCTATAATAAATATTGTTAAATTCATTAAGAAATCGCAAGAAAAATATAACAATTAATATTAATTTTTTTTAAAAAATTAAGATTTATTTATTTTATTTTTTAGACAAAAAAACAAAATTAATAATGAATGAAAATATAAAAAATTTTATAGATGAAAATATCATATCAAAATTTTAAGATAATATATATTAGCAACTAATAAAGCTGAACTTAGAAGATGTAAATCTTTTAAAAATTGATATTATTAGTTTACAAAACATTTAAAATTTATTGGAAAGAAAAAAATAAAGAGTGAATTAAAACTTTAGCTGATACTATAAAAGATTTGCATTGTCATATATTGTTTCTACCTTAGGAGATAGATAAAGACAAAGAACTATTAGTAAGGAAACACTTTAGATGGATAGGATCAATATGATATGCTAAGAACAATATATATTATTTGATATTGGTAAAGATAATAAAGAATAAATTAAATTTATTACAAAACTCTCTCCTGATCACATCCGTTTTGTTAAAAATTTTCCTTTTATGGTAATTTTAAGCAAAAAAAAATGTTTTACACTTTTTATCACAAGTGAGCCCCAGCTCAGAAACTCAAGAACCTTCAAGACAACTGGTGCAGTGGGATGGGACCTCTGATCAAAGTCTATTCAAGTTTGGGAGTCTTGCTTATCCTTCGGTTGCATTAGAAAAGGCCTGTGGCAGTTCTCTTTTCTTCAGTTCTCTTGCATCCCACCTTACCCTTATTATATCATAAAAACTATATATATTATCACCATTATACTTGCTAAGTCAAACACTTTTCAAAACATATCTACAAACAGAGTTAGTAGATCTACTGTTTGTTTTAAGTCAATCCACATACACAATATTTTCGTAGCAATATTTGTTGTGCTATTTTCATTTTAAAAAAAATTTTCATCTAAAAAATCAAAATCAGTTTACCCCTTAAGATGATCTGCGCTTCTAAATCATCCAGTCAGATTTCGCTTAAAGATCAAAACAAAACTCGATCAAGCTTAAAATAGTTTTGTACCACAACAACGATCACAACAACAACAACAACTAATACATTACTAACAACTATAACAACAAACAACACCATGTATACTCTATTATTTATGTTAACCAATGAGTCGAAGAGGTGGGACAATGAGCCTGTCTGGGGGCTTCCAAGAAGAAATAGCAGTTTTCTACCTATAGATCATAATTTATTTAATATAGTTCTAGCTATAGTTTTCTTTTCAATTTTTTACATTTAAAAAATCAAAAGAATTTGTAAAATTTTCTGAGTAAATAGGCATAGCTGCTATTCAGGCACAACTAGTATATAGTATTGTTTTGAATTTCTTTTTCAATATTAGCTAGATGTG
>CAJVPV010000234.1:0-25263 GCA_910591835.1 Acaulospora morrowiae
TGAATTATTATTTTCATTAATGGGTTTTATATATTTAGAATAATAAAACAGGTTATAGATATGAAAAATTTATTATTTTAATAGTTATTAAACTATTTGTTAAATATTTATTTATATTTTATTTAACTTGAAAAAGTGTTTTCAATAATACAAATATGTATTAAAATAACTTATAATTATACAATTAAAATAGTATGTGATATTGACCTTAATAAAGTTTGCTAAGCAAGATTAAGTTAGTTTTAAAAAAAAAAATTAAAATTAAAATAGCATGTGAATTAGAAGAATACATATATGCAAATACTATTATATATAATACTAAAAACTATAAATTTCATTTAAAATATATTTCTAAAAGTAATGAAATTAAAGTAAAAGTAATAATTAATAAAAGTAAAAAAACAATAGTATATTATAATGGTAATGGTGAAAATATTTCAGATACAAATGTTGATATAAATTATAAATGAAAATTGATTTTTGATTACTAATTAGAAGACCTTATAATTTAAATATCAAAACACCTGATGAGATATTTATAAATTTAAATTATTTAACAAATGATTCTGTAGAAAAATGATATTTTATAAACTTGTTTATAATTGAGTTCCTAGCATCCTTAGCAATAAAAAATCTTTGATTAATTTATAATATGTCAGAAAATAGTTATAGTCAGTATATTTATATACTGTATATTATATTGTATTAGTCACATTAGTATTAATATAGTATTAATATTTGACTTTTTTGAACTTATTATAATTAGTATATTATAAATAGCTAAGATTATAATAGTTTTTTCTATATATTAAATATTGTAATAATATAATACAAAATCAATTCTATTATTTTAAATAAGTAAATTTTGATAATTATTGATTAAAATGATTATAAAAAATTTTTAAAAATAAGAATTGTAATTTTTTTTTTGTGATACATTTTTAATATTTGAAAAAACCAAAAAACATGTTCTTATTATTGAATTAAAAAAAATTCTTGCCCATTTACTACTAATTTTTTGAAAATTTTCTTTTTAAGAAATCTTTTTTCAAAAAATATCTTTTTTTTTTTACTCCTCAAGATAAATAAGTTTTAAATCCAAAGGACATAAAAACTTTAAGAAATACTATTGCATTGGGATGGAATCTCTGGTCAAAATTTAAGCAAATTGGAAATCTTCCTTAGCTCTTGATTATATAGAAAAAGGCTTATAGCAGTCTTTTTTTATAATTTTTTGTCTTTAGGTATCTTTCCTTTTATAACCATAATTATACATGTGTTTGTATTTAATTCAAACATTTTTCAAAACCCATATTATGTTTGTATTATTAAGTAACAATTAGTAAATAATTGAAAATCATATTTAATTCAGAATTATATTGTCAATCAAATTTCCTTTATAGTAATAAGGAAACATATATAACTATGATAATTGCTTTTCCTCTTACCTTTCTTTTTCTATAATACAAATTTAATTTTAACAACATATTCAAACAAAGTTACTGGATTTAATATTTGTTTAACATAATTTTTAAAAATTTATTATTTTTTTTCTCTATCTAAAACTAATACTACATATTATTTCTTCACTCTTCTATAATTTTCCAAATTCACTTAAAAACCATAATCAGTTTCATTTTATTCAAAGATCTATACTTAACAAATGACTAATAAAATATCTTCACTCTTTAACAACAATATCAAACCTGTTTAAACTTATTTACAACCAGTTCCTCAATAAAAATTCTTATACTTAATAACAATAATAATAATAACAATAACAATAATAATAACAACAAATGATTAACTGATAACCTAACAGATTGAGAGAGTATATAACCTGTGCCCTGTGCAAGTTTCAATAATTTTTACTTAACATGTATCCAAACAATACAACAATTAACTAGAGCAGGCTCTAGTTATCCAACTTATATATATTTCAATTGCAATACTCTTTTATCAATCATATTATCAATTTATATTATCTTAACAATAAAATTGCAACCCATAAGCAGCAATGTTATCATTAAAGAAAAACAGTAGCTAAAGCCTAACCAATGTAAGTAAAAGTAAAGCACTTTTATTGTGAATAAAAGTGAAATATCAGAAAGTTGCACTTCATAATCTGGCAGTTTAAGCCAGTGCTTCTCTACTGTTGCTGGAGTTGCATTCAGTTATCAAAAAGAAAGCAGTAATCTAAGTGGACATATTTGGTTTATATCTTATAGGAGAGATTGTTGATTCAAAGATAATATGACTTCAAATCCTAATATACATTACCTTTATACAATTTTTCCATTTAAAATATATCCAATTATATATGGTTTCAGGGAGTAATTAACTTTGACTTTAAAGTTAATATATATAGTAACTTTACATTTATACATTTTACCTTCCAAATTATCACACCTATATGGTAATAATTTAGTAAAAATATTAGAATTTTGAACTAATGAAAAGTGCTTGAATAATCATAATCAATAAAGGCCATTGTTTATAAATTAATTTATTAAAGAAGAAAATAATACAAGAAGATTAATTGAAAAAGATGATTTATAATATTTTTAATATATATTTTGAAATTTTATTATACAATTTTTCAAAGCAGTCTATTGATTTATATATCTAGAGTTAATTCAAGCCTGTTATTGGAATTATGGTCAAATAATTTTTATAGTTTAGTTAAAATTTGTAAAGTAAACAGAAACTTTTCAATTAAAATTGAATATTTCTTATATTTGGTTCCTTTAGGTATATAGATTATTTTGATTAATCAAATTATTTTATACTTGTTTATAATATTAAAATAATAATATTTAGCTGGATAAGATATATAACAATTTTTAATATATTTGCAAGTAAAGAAGCTTGTTGTAAAAAATAATTTCTATAGAGTGGTTATGTGTTGATTAGCATATAAAGATATATATTGAACTATTGATACTTACCATAAAGCTAAAATATATCAGTAAGTGAAAAATTCAAATTTATAATTAAATGAAAATCTAATTTATCAATTTTTATTTATATAATAAGGCTATTACACTTATAAGTAGTAGCTTATTTTTGAAAACCCAGTAATATCAAAGTTGTATTATTTTTTAATATTTAACTTGAAAAAGAAGAGGCCTATAAATAGGCTACTATATAAAGCTCTGAACTTTAATAATAAAATTTAATTCATATTTGAATATTTTTTTATTAACATATGTAATTGCTTAATTATAATTTAAGATGTCTTTAGAAAAAATAAATCAAAAATTAAATAATAATAAAGAATTAAATAAGTAGCAGAAAAAAGATATTAATATATAAACAAAAATATTTATATAAATATAATTCAAATAAATCAAGATAATTATATAAGTATATAAAATATTTAAAAAGTTACAGTTATACAAATTTGTTTTTTTAATTCAATAATAAGATCATGTCTTTTGATTTCTTTAGACATTGAAAATATATTGCAAAAAAAAATTATAATTCTTATTTTTAAGTCACCTCGATTTATAATCATTAAAATTTACTTATTCAAATAGACAGAGTTAACTTTATATCATATCATTGCAATATTTAATACACAGAAAAGTTATAACATATTAATTATAATGGGCTTAGAAAAACCAAATACTAATACTATATTCGTGATTAATACAACATAGCATACATGAATGCTACTGATTATGACTATTTTCTGATATACCATAAATTGATCGAAGATTTCCTATTGCTAAAGGTGCAGGGAACTCAGCTATAAACAGATCTGTAAGATACTACTTTCCTACAGAATCATCCACTGGATGATTTAAATTCATAAACGTCTCATTAGATGTTTCGATGTTTTCAATTATAAGATCTTCTGACCAATTATTAAGAACCAATCTTCATTCATCATCTACATTAGCATTTGTGCTTAAACTATCTTTATTATCCTCATTATAATCTACCATTGTTTCTTCATCTTCATTAATTATTACTTCTACTTCAGTTTCAACACTTTTAGGAATATGTTTTGAATGAAATTCATGATTTTCAATATTGTATGTAATAGTGCTTGCACATATATGTTCTTCTAACTCACGTGCTATTTTAACTGCACGATTATAAGTTATTTCAGCATGCATTTGTGCTATTGAAAACACTTTTTCAAGCTAAATAAAATATAAAATAAATATTTAACAAATAGTTTAATATTTATTAAAATAATAAATTTTTCATACCTGTAATCTGTTTCGTCGTTCCGAATATATAAAACTCATTAATGAAAACAATTACTCATATGATGCTGAATTCACACATATTGAAAAAATTCAAACTGCAAGAATGCTTAATTCCTTTGTTGCTCCTATCGTAAATTTCCAATATTCTTGAATATCATCAAAGTTTAAAGCAGTATCATCATCAAATGGATATTCTTTATTGACAAATTTTGAGAGTTCTGCTAAAATAACAGATGGTCGTGTTTTAAACCATTCTTTATAATAGTATTGTGCCCATAAACTGATTTGAGGTAAATTTAGTGAAGGAGCATTGCTATTAAAGATGTTATTATGATATTTAGGATGAAGAAAGAATGATAGAATAAGTAATGGTTGTTCCCATTGTTTCCATCGAGACTCTAAACATTGAACCATATTTTTGCTAAAATTATCTTCACAGTTTTTATATAATTGCATAAAATAAGCAAATGCATGAAGAACATCTGGTAATCGTGCAACATCACATTGTAAATGATTAAGTATTGCCATAAATAGAAGCAAATGAGATTCAAGTTCTTTAACTATTTGCCACCATTCGTTATCTTTCAAACATGTTATAATGTTTTTAGGTAATTCTTGATATCGTAAAGCAAGTGCCTATATATTAACAAATTATTTTTTTTCTATCAATATTATTAAAATAAAATATAAAAATATATTAATACATACCTTTAAAGCCCTTTTGCTACGTACTAATGATGCAAAACAAAAATAATAACTATTTCATCATGTTTGAACTGGTCTTATCAATGCATAATATTTTCTATATAATTCCTTATGTTCGTCATATAGCTTTTTAATCCAAAATGAATGCCTATTGTCAGTAAAATAAGCCACTACAGTTATTGCTTTTGAAGATATAGTCTTATATAGAGGAGATGACTTAAAGATATCAGTGACACATAAGTTTGCTTAATGTGCAAAGCAAGGTAGAAAGACTATATCTGTATATTCTAATCGCATTTTTCGTTTAATAAAAAACAAAATAATAAATTATATTAGAATTATAATAAAATTACTATTATACAGTATATTACGAACCTTGCTGATATATATGTGGATGCGCTATCCGTTACTACCACAATAATCTTAATACCATCTTTTTCTGCACGTGTAAAAAACTTTTTATTTTTTCCATCACATTAACTGTACAAGCACCATCATCTGAAATATCTTTAGCTTCCATACAAGTACTTTTCCCTTACTCATAATTAGAACACTTCCTAAAACTTTTTGATAATTAATATTTTTCTAGCCATCGAAAGCTAAAGTATTACCAATTTCATCTTGTTTAATATTAATAGCTTGTTTACATTGTAATTCTTTACTATGTGATGTTAAAATACGATCAGCAAGAGCTCGTCATCCAGGCAAAGAAATATTTGGATTAAGAAATTTGAAAAGAGCAATAACTTCGGATTCTCAATCCATCTAAATACCCAGCCATTACTTATAGTTACTTTTAATAAATGATGCTCAAATATGACATATTCTGCTGGATTTAAATCATGAATAAGATAATTCTCAATAAAATTTTTTGTTAACTGATTTTGTATATTTAATATAGGATGTGAAATATTTTTATAAGGAGTTATAATTATTTTAAAAGAACTTGAAAAAGAACTACTTGAAGTTGCAATTGATAATATATCCATATATTGATTTTCTTCTTCTGATGTATATATAATTTTAAATTGTTTTTTTTCAATATATTTTATAGCAAACTGTTTATACTTTTTTAAATGTGCTTTAATATAAGCTTTAGTATTAATAAATACAAATCTTTCTAATGCCAATTCTCTTCTTAATTTATTAATACATGTTTTACATATTGTAACTTTATTAGACTTGTTTACTTGTATTGATAGGATCTCAATATAAGAAGTAAGCCTATGAGGTGACTTTCCACCAGTATGTTTTTTTATAATAATAATGTTTGATAAAGAACATTGTTTAAAAATTAAATTAAATTAATTAAATAATAAAATTTTATTGGTTATTATTATATTAATTATTTTAAAAAAGCAATTTCTCCATTTATCAATGAAGCATTTCATTGACTCTATTGAATATCAATGGAATGTTTTATTGCTAACATACTATATTACAATAAAATTAATAAAATTAATAGAATATAAATTCTATTGTTTTATTTTATTGAATTTTGAATAAAGCAAATATATACCAATACTGGTTATAATATTTTAAGTTACAATTACTATTAATTCATAAAATATAATTTATAAAAGAAATAAAAAAATTTTTTATAATCTAATTTTTTTAAAACAATAAGTCTATTAGTTAATTCTATATTTGTTATTATTGCCAGTTCTTATTTATAAGAAATATTAATATAAATATTAAACAATTTATTAGACATTTTGATTTTTTATAAATTATTAAGATTTATAAAATCAAATACTTTGATAATATCAAAGAAAGCAATCTAAAGTTTATTGTTAAAATTAATTATTGTATTAATTGTTATAATAATAAGTATTAAAGATAAGTTTTAAAGTTAATATTGAACAAGTTATTATTTTTATATAGAATTGTTAATAATTTAGTATTAATTATTTTAATAAAAACTTTTCTTGTTAACTTAATAAGTAAGATCAATTAAATATTTAAAATTTTTTATAACTATATAATTTTTTTGAACAGTAAAATAATTGATAATTTTTTTAATATTTGTAAAATAATTTTAATATTAAAATAATATTATATGGTTTTAAAATATGTTTTTAATAAATTAAATATTTTATCTGTTTATATATCTTATAATATATTTAATAATTCATTATAAATAATTAAATATTAAGTAAACTTATAGATTTTTTTAAAAATTGTTTTAATTAAAAAACATATTATATATTAATTTATTGCTTATTTAAACTGAAATTATTTTTAGATAATATTTTATTAAGTATTTATTAATAAATTTTTTAATTTCTTCTGGATTATCTATTAGATTACTATTATTATTTCAAACAAGATTAAGATCAAATAAGAATTTTTTTTTTAAATATAAGTAATTATTTTTGAAGATAAATCAAAAATTTTTTGGATTTAAAATAATAATCCAAATAATAATTTGAAATTATAACTTATAATTATAAATATATTAAAAATTACAATAAAATATTTATTGATTTAAATTTTATATAAAAAATTAAAAATTAAATTATGAAAATATAAATTAAATATGAAGTAAAGCTTATATAATTTATATCTTTAAATATATTAAGAATTGAAATACAGTATATATATTTTCATTAATTTTTATAAATGATAAATAAGAATAAAAATTAATTATTATTAATTTGTGAATATTTTTTTTAGTAATTTTCTATGAGAATAAATATCAAAATTATAATATAAATATTTTGTACTGCTTTATCTTCAGCAAACCATCTTGATAGTATACCAAGTTAACCATTAACAATATTTTTAAAATAGCTGAATAAAAATTTTTATTATCTTAATTATGGATTTGTATAATAAAATCAAAATTTTAATTTTTGAAAAAATTATATCATAATAGAATTATTAATTCAAAATAAATTTATCAAAAAAAGAAAAACTTGAAATTCAAAAAAAAAATGGTCACAAAGTTTGCTTCAGGTGTAGTTGCCAATAGGTATTGATTGATTAAGATCATAATCATAATTCGCGATGGTGGTTGTTGCTAAACCCATTTATTTATTTAACAGAAAATTATTTACTATGATAAACCAGTAATACGCGAAAAAAAGTTTCCGGATATGACACCAGTTTCCACGACTTTGGACCTTTTTTATTTCGTAATGGTAATTTTTAGTGTTATAAGAATATAAATATTTATATATGTACAAAAAAAAAAAAAAAAAATATTCCGCCAATAATTTCACTATTTCCAAGTTTTTATATCTTTATATCCTACGGTTAACCTCATTTTTTTGTTCTGGATGAGTAGAATATACGTTTTTCCGTCTGCATGCGAAAAAATTTCATTCCACATTCAATTGACCTCTATGATACTATTGCTTCTATGTGTTTATGTATATCTGTATATTATTATCGGCTATATATTTGAGTAATGATACTAAAATGTGATCTGGATGATGCAATTTTGTCAGGATTATTTGTACTTTTGTTAATTATGAACGATGCCACTAATGAAGATATCCAAAAAATAACCTATAAACCCCTTACGAAAGAAAATGATTTATTCCTTTGAAAATTCCAATTAAATTCGCATCTCCAAAGCTGGTTGTACGGGCGATTTTTGATTCACCATGGCCCCTTTGTTCTTCTCACCATCATCATCATCATCATTGACGGCCACATTACCACCGCCATTACCGGTAATCTGAAAACTTTGAGGAGATGAAACTGGCATCACGTTATTGATGTTTTTTCCGTGCACCTTAAACTGATATAAACATGTGTATTTCCCATGTCCCCAGTTACTATTTATCTTAAATATGACTCCTTTGATGGGTATATTCTCGCTACCATTGGAATGATCGACAACAAAATTTTGTACCGGCGGTCCTTCCAGGTCATACACAAATTCCCCAAGTTTGATGAAATCATCTTGAGTCACACGTTTTTGTGATTTTTTTGTAGAGGAAGTGGTGGTTGTACCATCGCTGTCTCTCGTGCCCGTTTCCGATTCATCCGATTTTATTTCGGTCACTCTAGCTTTTGTCGCATTTTGCATGTACTTCTCGTCAGGTATTCCCAAGATTGCAAGTCGTGCCGGTGCACTCCGTAGATTATCATCGTCCAATGCTAACGCTCGATCTATATGTTGATAGGTGACTGAGGTAATGTATATTGATCGGCTGAGCTGTATTGCAAGTTGACCCTTGTCTCCAGCGAACGAGAAACACTTGCCCACAGAATTGTCACTTGTCACCGCTACGGACGGTGATAATCCTACTATCATTCCTCGTCCTGTCATTCTTGCCCAAAACTTTCCAGCGATAGATTCAGGCATTTCCACATAATTACGACTCGTGTAGGAGTGTATGATCCGCGAACCACCTGAACCCAACGCAAAATCTGGTATGTTGAGTATATCCGATTTTACATATTCCATAAATATTCTGTGTGCAACCTTGGTCACGAATTCATTAAGTTTATCAGTGTCAGGTAATTGAACATTTATCATCTTATCCCTAAGAACGTTGCTAACTATAGAAGGCACAAATTTATGTAACATCTCTTCAACTTTTTTCTCAGTTATTTCGGGTGACATGTGTCGCTGCACGTCCAGGATGTGTTGGATGGTGGATTCCTTGTTGGAACTCAACAAAGACCATATTTTGGAGGATATTGATGATTCGTATGCCTCGGCGCCGGAAGGATGTGAGATGTCGTATTGAAGGTGGTGATGATTGCTGACGTCCTCGGCGTCGATATCACCATTTAACCAAATGAATGTTGTTAATAGTATAAAAACGAATAGTGTTAAAAGTTTTACATTCAGTCGCGTGCTTGATATGATTTCTATCACGTTATCAGAGAAATTGTTTATGGCTTCCATGAATCCACCCCAAATATCGTAAATTACTCGGATGAAAAGTAGTCCGCCTTTATGCCTCGAGTTCACTGGTCTACATAAGAAGGAAAAAACAGAGCAATTAGGGCGTTGGCATTAATATGATTGCGGTGGCCAGATGCCATGTAGGGAACTACTTACGGAGGCTGCCTAATTAAGGCTCGTGATGATAGATGATCATCATCATATATGCTCCGTCTATGAATCCGGTGATTTAAAGGATATTGAAAGGAATAATCATCTGAATGTTTATAGGAATTATATAATTCTGGTTCGTCTTGTATTTGTATATCTCCATTATAAAAGTGTGTATTATCTTGATCATTGTATGGAACAACTAATCTCGAGGGCGATACTTTGTCAATGTCATTACTATCATAATCATAGTTACTCATTTCCTCCTGCGAACCGTGACTATAGGTACTCGCACAACCACGTCTTCTGTTTTTAGGTAATTGTTGTTTCCATGTAGTTTTCGCCATCGGCGTCGGCGTCGGTCGTGAAGGTGATGAAGAGGTGTCAGAATCGTAATCAGAAAAGGAATTGCTTTCTCTGTCGTCATATAATTCATAATGAGCGGAATGACGACTGTATTTTGAATGAGATGAACCATTATAGTCGCGTGATCGTGTACACACCATGGTCACTGTAGAGGGTACAGGAAGGTTAATGAAATTCGTTCAGAACACGCATGCATTGATTATAATTAATTACCTTTAACTCTGTCCCTATATTAATAATGATTACGGTGGTACTTTTATTGACAAGAAAATTATGATGAAAGGAAAGCGTTAATAACCGACTGAATCATCAAAAAAAGAGACAATATTCTTGATCGCATCAAGAAAAATTAAAAATTATCAAAATTGAAGCATACCTTCCAAAATATTATTATTCAGTGAGGGTAAAATGGGCTTTGTGGGATATCGAAGAGTTCATTTAAGCGTAAAGTTATGATAATAGGTTAGCTTGATGATAAATTGATGAAAGTGTATGGTTTCTCCTAGGCGTTCCGTTATTTCACGTCAGACAGGGTCGTTTCCCGGAACAACAGTCAGTGTCCAATTCTGAGAATACAACGTTCTTCACAGAATCGCTGGATTACCATTTTCTCTTCCTTTTTACCACTTTTGACATGCTTTCTATTCTAACGTCCCTACTGACCACCCATGTGAGTGGAAAAACTTTACTTACCTCTTTAGAATGCGTATAGGATATCAGTTCCTTTGCTGGTAGGTGTTTCTCTCTTTTTTTAAACAACGCAAGTTTTGATAGCAGAGCGCCGGAAAAACTCTACCGAATGTTGACATAAAAATTCCCAATATACTTTTTTTTTCGCGTTCGTCAAGTTCGTCCTTTCTTGGGAGAGAGAGAGCCAGGAAAGGAGAAGAGGGGGAGTGACGGTTATTTCCCTTAAATGTGATAATAGAATTTTTTTGTTCTTGAGAAAAAACTTTTGTTGTTGTGTAAGTGTATATATATGATACTAAATATTGCACATCTCCCCAAAATTGATTTCAAGTATATCGATATATACTATTGTTTACGTATTTATAATTTTTTACTATAGAAGCATTGTATTTTTGGTTTACACAACTATTTATATTGGTTATTATTTCTGGTAATATAAAATTTCATGTGCATTTATCAAGGATTTGGTAATTCTGACATCTATACAAGCCTCAAAAAAGGAATTCGTTAGAATGCCTAATTATATGTGCATAAGTACATGTCGACACATATTCTTTTCTTAAATACTGTACATACTGTACAAGAAACTCTTAATCCATATATATATGGACTTTTTTTTTTTTTTTCTTGTTAATTTTTTGATTTAATCCACTTTATTTTACATCGCACGGGACGAGATTGTGATGTTAACAAAGGCATTCGGTTAACAATGAATGATATACAGTACGTGTATCGGATTTTGATACCTCTAGATGATGAGACAACCATTCATCGATTGACCAAATTGGTAAACTTAATGGTCACCGAAAATTCCTACCCGAGCACAAACGTTGTAAAGATTGTAAATCCTGGAATCGTAGTGTCGCACATCCAGCATTGTACTTTTGCTGTTAGATGATTTATTGTTGGGAGAAAAAAATGATTGGCATTGTTGGCGGACTAAATTTCACCGCACACAAAAAATTCCCAAGGAATCGTCGACTTTGGGTGTGTTTTGCACGCGGAAAATCAGTTTACATATTTGTCGACTTTCTCCCCCCCCTCGACGAAAAAAGCACATGAAACGTGTGATAAATCAATCATCCACACAAAAACACAATCTCGTTATACAATTGTGTGAAAGGGGAAGGGGTTATTTGGTTGGGGAGGAGGCTAATGTAACATTTAAAATGAAATGTTCTAGACGTTTTAAGTCTTCTACAATGTACAATATGTGAGGTATGTAATTTATACGCCACATGTAAGGTGGATGGTTTATGTATATTCTATGTACCATATGTACGAAATGCGTCCTCGAATCATAGGTCGTAGAACGTCAAGTATAGTGAGAAAATGATGTTCGTAACAAGCATTTATAGATCCAGAAATCCATGTTAATGACCGCATATCTGAAATATAACAAGACTGTAGACAAGCATTTTCTGCATGGACGTAAACCAAAGAGCAAATAGAAAATTAAAACTAATGCATGTGAGGTCAAAAGGGCATTGAATAGATACTGAATAGGTGTGTGAGTTCTTTCGTTCAAATGAATTTAATGCATGCGAGAAAGGCTCAAACCTCAATGGTTGAAATCATTAGATTCTCAAAAGCAAGAAAGAATCTACCTTCATCCTTAGAATCGGAATTTTTCAATGCCGAGAAAAAAAAAAAAAAAGAGATGAGGGTTCACGATTGCCACAGTGGTCTTTCCTTATGTAAGTTACTTTGAATGGTGAGACCTGCTGTTCTTGCATGTTTACTTGCCCTTGTGTTGATTGCTATTACCCTTTTTCGCTCATATACTCACTTACGTAATATATGAAACCCGGCGAATCGGGTGACCTGCACGAGTCATCATGATACAATGCTTATTACGTAATTTGTGTTTTCAAGGTGGTTTTCTACGCCCTAACACGTTGGGTTTCGTTAGTGGTTTTAAACTCCGTAGCACTATTCAAAGGTTGGTTTCCACTGCGTAAGCCCGATAGTGCAACAGTAACACATTAGGCCAGCCAATCTTTTCATTTCCCGCCAAAAAAAATCATTTCCTATTATCATAGAAGTTACTCGATTTGATTAATCAATGTTACACGAACACTGCTATGGGTATATCATATAATGCGCTTAAAGTCAAAAAAGACTAACCGAAGACTGAATGCATTTCCGGAATTCTAATCATCAATGATTTCCTCCACATCAATTTCGTCTTCCCAGATTTAAGGCTACGCATTTGTTTCCCGCCAAAATAAATATCAACAAATTATACTGTACGCGGAGCTTAGCAATCTAGCACTTACATAAACCTTATGTTGTATGATTGTTCCGAGCAAATATGTTTCCTTCCTGCAAAATTATGCTCGAGATCGAATCTAAAAAGGCGATGGAGAAATCTTGTGATATCCACGTATTTTTAATATCACGTGGAACCATTTTTTATCATCAGCGGCAAATTATTGATAATTTATTTAAAAATTATTGTGATTATTATCAATATCCAATTATTTTATGATTTTCTTTGATTATTATTATCATCGACGATGAGAATATCTTTGTATAAGAGATTTGCATAATATATAAAAAAACAATAATTTGTATTGCCATACTTTTCAAGACTCGATAGAATTTATTCCGATATACTGTACGGTACAAATTTATTTTAAAAAAATTATCTTGAAAATCAATTAAATTATATGACATCCGCATATGCTGCATAGATTCATTCACGGATTATTTTTATCCGAATGCAATCGAAAATAAGAACGGTTTAGGTTTAAAACAAATAAAATTTATTTGATTTTATTTATTATGACAAAAACATGATTTTTTATGAATTTGTAAATACTTTCTTTTTTAAATTAAATTATACATTAAAACCGTAAAAATTTTTTATTTATGCAATATCTCAATTAATAGAATACTGTATATAAAGTTTTATTATACAAATAAGTTAAGCATTGATTACTTTTTTTTAACGGTGAAATCGAATTTTAATGTAATAAATTAATATTTAATACGTATATATTATTGATTTTTACAAATAAATTTTTGTAAATAAAGATATGCTGTATAGAATCTATAACAATAATAACAATTGAATTTATATTATTGTAGACATTGGTTTGCTTATAGTAAATATACTTTAAAAATCTTATATAAGAGAAATCATTTACTATTATCAAAAAACAACATAAAAATATTTGCAAGTTAGGTAACCAATTTTTTGAAAAAAAAAATAAATCTTTTTTAGAAACGATATGAAAAATGATATGTAATCTTTATTTAGTTTATAAAATGAATCGCCGTGGCGAAGATTCTCGGAAACCGTTGAATTGTGCTGTCCGATAACTACCGTCACAAAGAGTCCGTAATACTTGGTGATATTTCAAACTGAATATTAACCATTAGTGTATGCAAAGGAAATTAAAAAATTTACGGCCCTAGAATTGATCGCGTAAAAAGAACTTGCTTAAGTTTCAAAATATCCAAGTCGAAATATATGGAGCGGTGCCCGGTGATTGAAAAGAACGATTTAAAATCCGAAGCTTCATTTATGTATGACTAAATAAACTTTTCAGAAACTTCGTAATTCGTCTTAAAGTAATTAATGACGAAACTATTGCTCAGAATTTATTGAGTGTGTATGACTTATTGTCATAAAAAGCGTTATCAAGAAAAGTTTTCTTTGAGAAAGGAATATAAATTTATTGACCACCATAAATTACATTAAAGATATTACCTTAATTATGCCGAAGTCGAAGAACTCCGAAGAGACAAAGACGCTTCAAAATCCTCTTAAAAGGAACAATAAATCAAAATCCTTTTCCTCAAACAAAAACTCAGAGTCATCCAATAACATTAACGAGAAAGTAAAATTTGCGGATAAAACCATGCGAGCTTATATTATCCTCGCTGAATCGCGTGGCTGGAGAAACGTTAATGGTTCGATGTTTCCAATTTCTGTAGAGAATCTTTGCAATTATATCCGTGCAAAGAAGCCCACCAATAGCTTGAAAAGTATTGGATGGTACCTCCATGGCTTCAAGAAATATCACGAAAACTTGTTCCACAATCGAGATTGGGATGTTGTTTGTAAGCATCCGGATGTGTTAAACTTGCTGAATGAGCATGAGACAAGGAAAAATGAGATGGAGGGTTGTTCGCGAGGTACTATAAAGGGATTTTCTGGAATGCCGAATGATAAAGAAATGAAGTTCTATACACAACATGATGTCGATGGAGAAGAGAAAAGGATCAACAGCAAAAGCAAGGATGTAATAGAATTGTTAGACGATGAATCTACGGAGTTCGTGTCATCTACAAATTGCCTTGATACTGAACTTGTTCCCACCAACAACACTAGGACCATTCCACCCGAAGTTCATCTTGTTAATCTTCTTAATATAGAGATGGACTCAATTTTACCTAAGGACTTCGAATTTTCAGAAGCTTTGCTTGAACATCTTCTATCTTCGGATCATATTGGCAGTAGTAATCATACTAATGAATCATCGCAAAACGAGGCAATGAATTCAGAGATGGTTGTTACCCATGTGATTACACCCATTACTACTCAATGTAATAACTTTAATAAAGAAGCAATGTTCCATGTTCTTGATTATCATCCATCATATGATGGAAACTTAACGAATGGTGAATATTTTAAAGGAACCTTTTAATTCCTCATTGTTATTTTAACTTCTAAAATGAAATTATTTTTAACAAACCAAATGTACGATTCACAAGAATTCGAAAACTCGGGATCTAAGCTTATGGATGCCGAAATCTCTTATGACACGATAGGAGACGGAGAAGAACGTAATAATCAAGAGGGGGAAGATCCACAGATTAGTAAGCACCATTAATTATCTTACTTTGAGGAAGGTTCTTGACGACATGATAATTAATGTATATGGTATATTCAGCGAGCAGTCTCATTCGAAAAAATTGTAAAAGTAAGGCTAATTTTATCGTTTCGAAATTACAATAAGATAATTTTCTTTTTAACGCTGAATCTTAATATAGACCGCATTGATTTGAACGGAATTAAATCTACTACGACTCACATCGATAATGAAGTAAGCAGTTTATGATATAAAATTAATCTTTTTAGTGTTGGACACGTAATTCATGTATTTTCTTTAATCCAAGGAACCTGAACCTGAAAGTTTCAAAAATAGATTTAAAATGGCCCTCACGGATTTGAAGACTAAGTATTCGGGATATTGCAGTTATCACCCCGAAGGATGTCTGCCGGTAGATGGCAACAGGCATTTCGTTCTCACCGAAAGATTGTTCAAGAGATGGGCCTCATTGTGTGTGAGTGGTACCATGTACTAATACATTTACGACAAAAATCTAGATACTTATGCAAACATTCTCTTTGTGGCAACAGGCATCCGGAGATGACGTCACTTTTGACTCTTTGCCGAACTCCGACGACCTAATCGAGTTCTCTATCGAGAATGCCGTATTTGTTTGAAAAAATAATGATCTAACTTATTATGTATTTTACACAAATACGTGTTCTTTGATTCTTTTATTCAATAAAGTTCACTTTTACAGCTATTGATGAGCTTTAACTTTTTTTGTCTCGAAAGTTTTGCCATTCCTTAAGAATTTAAATTGCCATAATAGAATGAAAGTTTTATTTTGGATTAATGATTCATTTTAACTTATTAAAGTTAGTACGTAAAACGAAGGTTTATGAATCGTATGATTTACATAAATTTCTAATTTGCCACCTAATTAGAACATTATTGATATATTCCAAATTATATGTAAACAAATTTAATCATTTCGTGAAGTGCACTAAGCAACCAATTCTCGTGTAAAATTATTGAATGCTTGGTAATCTAATATCTTCTGAAACAGAACTATCGTCCGAATCCGACGAGTCGCTGCTTAATGAAGACTTTGCATTGTTTTCATCGTTTGACATACTCAAATTGTTCTCATAATTGTCTAATACTTTTTCCGTCCCTATAGTAAGATCAAGTGCGCTCATATCAAATTGAACTTGATCGAAAGCATCACGATTCTCTTGAACGGGATTCTTGCTATAATACTGCAGTGATCCCACAACAAATATGATTCCTTCATCAATTTCTGATCTAAAATAAAAATCGAGATGTGATTATTCTCATTTTCAATATAATATAACAAGGAACCTCATTTTCAAAATTGAAGCATACCCTACGGCCTCAAATTCTATCCAACAATCGGTAAGTCCTTCACCTGTCCGTTTATCATACCATTGACCATCTTGATATAGCCTATCAAGTTCTAATTGCTTGTCGGAAAACATTACATCGTAAAAGAGATCATCATCCCGCCACTCGAATACATCATCTGGTATACTCTGACGGTTGATTTTTACGTTAAATGACTCATAAAGCAAAAGTGCAATATGCAAAGGTGATTGTCTAATGACCTTTCCGACTATATTTTAATGAAAACGAGGAATTAATTAACTATCTTATTACATAATACTGAACTTTCAATGCCTATTGGAACTTGAATATAAAACTCACCCATTCTGCATCCCTTCGATGCATCCCAAAGTATAAAATCAGCTCTTACAAAAAAATGACAATACGGCGAATCTTCATATATATAACCGGTTTTGTCGCATAATTGAACGTTTTCATATGCAAGTACGATACCATCAAGTTCTTCGACATATTGCATTATCAATGCATTAATATATGTAAAGACTCCTTTATCAAAATCCTCGAAGGCTTTTGGTGGTAAATCAATTAGCATTTCTGCGTTAACTTTGCGAAAAGGAGTTGGCCTATTTTCATTAACAGCTACTGGCCTACTGCTCACTGTTGATGTGATATACTTTTCCGATGTATCAAAAGGTAATTCCGCGGAATTTGATGCATTTTCATTAGCTTCTAATGAATTACTTGTTTTCGTCTTTGTTTGAATCACTTCGGGCCGGGTCTTCACGTCTTCATTGTCTTTCGTAGTTTTGACTTTTTTAACAACTTTAATGACCGACTCGACATCACTTTTTTCAGCATCCCCGGTGTTCGAAGACCCCAAAACTTCTCTTGATTTTCGTTTTCTTTCTGAGCTTTTAATATCTTCACCCTTCGACTTTTTTTGCTTCGATTTTTTATGCTTGCCTTTGCTCTCGGAATTTTCATTCTCCTCGACACCTTTCGTCTTACTAATTTTCGACTTTTCACTATTATCTCCCCCGGATTTTCTTGGCCCTCGATCTGTAGAAACGCCTTTTGATTCGTTTAATTTCAATTTTTTCTTTTCACTCTTGGTTTTTTTGGATTTCTCGAGTTCACTGGACATTGTTAATGAGATGGATACGAATTTTATATCATTTACCAATTATATCATGCAATTGTCACGTGGGCGATAATCAAATTAATTAATTTCGTGACTTTCGAAAATATAGTCAACGTCAAAAACCATAATAAATAATTTAATTTATTTGAATTTAAAAAAAAAATCTTCTATAATATAAAATTATTTAAATTTTATTATTATAAATCGAAAATTTTTATACGTATAATGCTTCAATTTTAAAAATAGAATCTAAAATTTTATAATATAAAAAAGGATTTTATCAAGATTTTTTTTTTATAAATATCTTTTTTATGTTTATTTATCTTATCATAATAATTATTTATTTAAAATTTATATTAACTTTTAAAAAATACTCTAGTTTTAATATAATAATATTTTTTTATTATTTGTCAATAAAATTTGTAAAAAAGTTTTTATAACATTAAATTACTATAAATAATTAAAATATTTATAAAGATTAAAGTTAAAGTTTTTTTTTTATATAGTTTTTTATATAATCATAATTTTTAATTTTCAATCAATAGAAAATCAAAACATTTATCTTTATACAGTATAATCTAATTAAATTTAATATAAGTTTAAAACCAATTAAATATAATGTATACAATATAAGAAATTGATTAATTAATATATAAGAAATTTTAGATTTTTTTGATAAAATTGAATTAAGAATCTTTTGTATTTTAATTTAAAAATATTTATATTATATTCTAAATCAATAAATTTAATAATTAATATTATCATAAAAATGATTTTAATTTTTAATTTATATATTATTTATATATCAATCTTATTTTATTATTCTAATAATTTTTTTTGTTTATTAACTAAATTTAAAAAGTTTAAAAGTTTAAATAAAAAATCTATTTTTAATTAAAGTTTTATATTTAATAGTTGTTTAGAATAATATATATGTATATATATTATATAAATTATTGGTTATTTATAAATAGCATATATTTATAATAATAAAATTTTTGTTAAAGCAAAAACTTAATGATACAGACAAAATAGTTTTAAATTTGATATTGAATTTAATTTATATCAAAATTTTTCAAATAAAAAATCTTTAATTAATTAATTAATTTTAAATATGGTAATCATTTGTATTAATTAAATTCATTAATGTGATTTTTATGACTTATATTACGAGATTTTAATACATATAAAAAATTATATTTTTCATATTTTTCAAATAATTTTAATAATTTTTAAAAGTATAATACAGTATATCGGTTCAAACTTTGATTGCTACCATATTTACGTAAAAAACAGGTAAATTGTGTGAATCTCATGATTGCTGATGACGTATATCATGCCAATCATTTCCTCGATGGGTAGTTGCATGTACATAAATACCTTCAAAACAAAACTAAATCGTTTCTCTTCTATACGCTCATTATCATGGCAACAAAAAATCTACCTAATGAAGTCGTCTTACATATTCTTCGTAACGTGTTAAAGGTTTCTGGGTAAGGTTGCGAGCCCTTTTCCTGATAATGTATAATAACATTTTGTTAAAAATGATTAATTTTAATCAAATAAAACGACGATGTCTCAAAAAGGTTCAAAGGACTTTTCAATGTTCGTCGTCTATGTAAACAATGGAACTCGTTGGTACCAGTTGTTGTGCAAGAAGAGCTTTCAAAATTGGACGGAAAAGGATGGAACCTACTTGTATGGAAAAGATCTTAAATTTCTGATTTATTGTCTCTTGATCATACTTAAAGGAACGTTCTTTATCCTCTAGGCCGCATATTTAGATCACAAACTAAAGTGGGTATACCTAGATCCATTTCAATTGACATATAATGATGAGTCAAAAAGTATATATGGAGAATTTCAAGAATTCCCGTTAATCCCTGTTAAGCCTTATATTTGTTTTGCACTGGTGTTTGAACATAAGAGAAGCGGAAGGAAACACAAATATAAAGATTTTTGGGGATTACCTTGGCCGCAAACAAAAAATCCAACTGAAATTTGGTATAATAAGGAGGGAAACGGCGTGTGTTTTCGGCGAGAGCTTGGCGGTGCACATGTTCAAGTGATTGGTTTGAAAGTTGGAGCCATAAAATTTCTAGACTATTTGGATCAGTATGCTTGAGCCAATTAAGTCTATATTCGTAATCATCACAGATATTAATATTCGCAAGAGTCAAAAAAATTTTGGGATTATAATTTACCTCGCATAATAAATTGTAGTTATAAATAGATTCTCATTTTCACGTTAGATATGTAGGGTTGGAAATTTAAAATTCGGGAACCTTAGGTTTTATGATTTCGTTTCTGCCAGAAGCAACATTTCTACGAAGCTGTGTAATTTGACGAGGTCTTTAATCGGGTATTGATTACCGTTTTTTCACTTATTCGACAACGAACTGAAATTGTAATATTTACATATAAGTTCATGATCGCGTTTCATAATACGAAATTTTAGCTCTTAAATAACAGATTGTAAATAAAAAACAGTTTCAAAATTCTTTAGCTTACAAACGATGGAATCGATAGATTGATAAACTCACGTATTTCAGATTTGATTCGTTACCTAAGGGAAACAATCGTATTTTTATATTGACATTATTCTCATGCCTTTGTTCGTGTTTTTAATTTCTGTATGTGTAGAGGAAAAACGACCAAAAAAAAAAATTCGTTTGGGAGGGAATTATAAGTTCTTTTGTGATCGTACAAACTGCTGAAAGGACGACATGGGAAGCTTCTTTTGCAACAAATTGCTAATTGTTCTTACACCAATTATTTGGCTTGAAAAAAAAAAAAATAATAACGGATGATCGGCGGCAGAATGTTAGAATAAATGGCAAGCGTCAACGTCAACTAGTCTAAAGAAGTTGTCCTAGATGAAGCTAAAGATAGTGATTGGTAGATTAGTTGAATACTCAGGTGTCGCGTCATTATTTATTGAAAGGGATGAACATCTTTGTCGAAAACATGTTCTGGAATGCTATAGCTAGAAACCGTAGAGACATGTAATGACGCTTAATGATATGTTAAGAACCATAAAGAATCCTCGCGCTAAATAAATTTTTATGCATCGATATCGAAACGAGTTTTCAGATGTGAGTGTTTCTCAAAAAATTGTTTCTCGCTTTTTTTTTTCTGAATCAGAAAAGTATCATGCGGCCACACGTACCGCTTGGGATCGTTCGTTAAAGTTACAATGTCCTTGGAAGACGATTATTCTTTATTATTATTACATTACAGATTTAATTTTTTGCAATTCAATCTCGATCGTCAGTATTACAAATGATTCGCTCAAATTTTAGCAAAAGATTTTAAATAAGATTTCGATGCCCTATTCATAGATATTATCAATTTAAATCATATTTACAAAGTGTTTCTATTAATGGAAATTCTAGAAAAAAACAAGTTCCTCTTAAAAGATAATAAAGGTTAGGTTGAGTCATGGAACTTAAACCAATCATTGCTTATGCTCCGCATTTGTCGCGTCATTTTCAACGGGCTGTTTTTTGGAGACACTAGTGACACTAGTACACGTAGGATTTTCGTCAATCATCATCTTTATATAATCCACGTCATCTTTCTTTTCTTCGGGTTCTTTTGCGACTTTGTTTTTTGACTCCTTTTTCACGGCTGGCTTGTTGAAATGAAGAAGATAATCCTGTCTGGCAGTTCTCAAAGCATACCACCTATTGACCTGTTTAACCATACAAATTAAATAATTCGATCCGAATAAATGGAAGAATGTGATGCAAGATACGAGAACAGAAAATTACCCAGCCTTTATCTTTAATTTGTTTTTCCTCGGCACTGTCGGATGGATCAAAAATTATACCTATGGTTGGCTTTATTGAAAATTCAATTTTTTAGTTCAATCACTCCATCGCGAATATATCAGAATCATACATTTTCTTATAATATCATATGTCCACTCACCGGATAATTATCGACTTTGATTTTTTCATATACTTTTTTGAATTCCGGTGCCGTTCTCATACGTGTTTTGTCAGCAAGAATAGCTACACCGTCAACATTCTTGTGACTTTCCCAAAGAGTGGTTAATTTTTCGGAACCCATCGTGAACTTTATTGGCTCCAAAGATTCAGTAAGCCTAGCTTTCTTCCTTAGTCCTTGATCGTATCTATCTTTTAATTCCTTCCTTTTTGGTTCGGTAATCTTTTCAAATGCGCAATTGTTTGCATACTTCCAGAAATTCCATCGCTTTTCCATACAGAGAATGTGGCGGACCGTACGAGTGAAGTAATGTCCATTAGACGTGATTTCTCCAAGTTGTTTGAATATTTTTTCCCATAGATCCATTATCACCGTTTGCTTAAATTATGATATCAGAATTACTAAATAATCGTATGGTCTAAATCTTTCATAATCGGATCAAATACATGTCAAATATAAACCTGCGATTCCGATATTGTATATGCTGGTAATTGAACGGGATTATTGTCGGCAGGCTTCTTGGCCTTTGAAATACGAGACTGTTCATCGGGAAATAACCCCATAAGATATTGCAATATTATGAGGATCTGCACGAGGACAGTTCTTCTGAAATTTCGATCTGATATCTAAACGCGTGAAAACTCATTAACATGTTAATCAATTAACATGTTCACAGCATTCGAATTGTTGACCTACCTCCTTGTTGAAGAGAGCATAGCTCGTCAAATACTTTGGGAAATATTTAACATAATCTTTTGAGAAACCAAATGTTTCATCTTGTTCTTCGTCTTGAGAGACTGACTGTCGTTTTTTGTCCCGAACAAAACCATTATTAGACTTGGGTGAAATCTCTCCACTCTTGTTGCCTCGTTCACCCATTTCACAGAGATTTTCTTCGGCCTCCTTTATCTTTTCTCGAGCGATAATCTCCTGGAAACGATCTACCACTAAAACAATAATCTTTTAATAGAAATTTAAGTTAGATGTGATCCGTTTGGGACATGCACGAAAGTATCAGATAAGACTATTTAAACTATCACATTGAATCCTGCATACCTTCAGAACATGTTCCAGGTTGAAATCCTTTCCCATCTTAAGTGGGTTACTAAAATAAGTCTGAAGTCGCCAAAAATTACTGTAAAATTCTGCGTCTTCATCTGTAAATGAATTGACCATAAAAAGAAATTTGTCATTGATATCACCCCTAAAAAATTAACTAATTAAATTTAACCTCACCATTCGATGAGGCACTAAAGGTTGTGACATTATCGACGTTGCATTCACCGCCTTTATTGACGCCTAACGAAAAGGATTATGAAATAGATTATTACAATGATACTTCAATGTCCAGAGTGCGAATGTGAAATTATAATACCTGAAACTTCCCCGAGGGCGTATGTGTTGGATAGAAACATCATGATTCTTCCACGAAATCCGTTATTGTTTGATTTTGACGTTCTACGAACCAACTCATTGCAAAGCCTCAAGAGAATAAGCCCTTTGCCTACTGTTGGTTTTAGATCCTTTACAAGGGTAATAAACTTAGATTGAGAGGAATCCTAACACTGCAAATATCCTGGTGTCCGAAAGTGACGTTACCACTAATAGCCTTTGCTTGTTTTGTTCCAAGTAAAGAAACAAATGCTCACAAACATCTAAAGATTGTGTATCCATGATTTCCTCTAGAATGGTCAATGACAAAGACTGTTCGCACAATTCTACAAAAATTTATGTATCAAGTAAGCTTCTCTTATGAATCAACTAGTCCTATTCCTTTAAGATAGTGAAATACCTTTTTCACTCTTGTTCTCTCCCAATATTTCTATCAAATCTAATATCATGTTCAAAAGTTTAAATGCCTGAGGCAATAATTCTTGTGATGGAAGATTCTGATTGGTATATAGCGCAATTCAATTGTTAGTCGTTTAGAACATGTTGTGAATTCCTATTGTTCGATTGCTTACTGATATTCTCAATCCAATCTTCTTGAACACATATTCGAGGGTCGCCTTCCTCAAAGTGAAGACTTCTTTTGATTGACTGGAAGCAAGCGGCACCAAAGTCCTTCTTAATCTGCTATCTATTGGCTCTTCCGAATCGGACAGGCATACATTCACTGCCTTTTCTATTTTATTGGCCAAGACTTCGAAACTGTTGGCATTCATCTTCGCTAAATATCAAAAGGAATCATGCGCTTGATTAGATTATGGCACTATGTTTTTTTTGTATTTATGCTGAATGTGTCTTTACTATCTATTGCATTTCTTGATCTCCTTTAGTTTTGACATTAAAGCTTGAGACAAGACTAATAATAGATTTATTAAACATTAACTTTCGACAGAGAACTGTCTCCAATGTTGCTACTTAGCCTAAGTAAAGCATTATTTACCTGTCATGGAAAGTCTAAATCTAAGAATATGGAAAGTATCAAATGTTTGTGGAGAATATTTTTACTTCGAAACTGAAAAATAGTTTATTGGCTATTGAAAGGTGACACGTGTGTATTCAGTTTTTTGTCACTATATAATGTAAATCTTATAATTATATAAATTATATAATGTCGTATTTTATTTTTTTTATTTTCTACTTATACAGTAAGTTTAATATAAATTTTTTTACTCAGTTGAAAAAACTTTTATTTTTAATATAAATATTAAATGTATAGCATATCATATAATTTTCTAAAATAAAAAAAATATATATATTTTTTAACAAATTATACACTAATGCACAAAATTGTTTGTATATCTAATTTTTTTTTTTTTTTTTGAAAAGAGCAAATAGTTATTATGCTTTATTATATTTATTATACTTTTACTTGCAAAGCAAGATACAATACTCAATAGCATGACATATGTTTCTCTTTGCTAGGAAGAGTTTAACACAAGGCTCCTATATGGGATCAAACTCTTGTGCTCTTTTAATACTATTCAAGAAAAAAAGTAAAAAAACTCTCTCCTGATCGCGTCCGTTTTGTTAAAAATTTTCCTTTTATGGTAATTTTAAGCAAGAAAAAATGTT
>CAJVPV010000235.1:0-25207 GCA_910591835.1 Acaulospora morrowiae
TATAACTTATTTACAATATATTATAAAAAATATAGTTTAAAATATTCTTTATTAATTTTATTAAGTAAAAAATTAAAATTTTATTAGAAATTTTTAATATAAATAACTTTAAACATTGTGTTTAAAATTTTAATATAAAAAATTATATAAAATTTAATATATATTTAAAGTAAAAGAACTATTTTGTTTCTAATACAAGTTAAAATTTTTATAATTAAATCATTAAAATTGTAATAATTAAAGTTATTCTTTGCATATAATTCTACAAAACTAATTATAATTATATAAATTTTAATTTAAAAAATTTTTAGATTTGTCTAAGATTCACTTTATTAAAAATTTTTGCTTATAATTAAACTTTAAATTTTTATTAATTAAATAAAAAATAAATAATATAAATAAATAATAATTAATTAAAACTAATATTATATAAATTTTTAGAAAAATATTTTAATTATTTAAAAAAATAAATAAAAATCAACTTTTTAGTTAAAAAATTTTAAACATTATAAAAAAAATGTCCTATAATTTAAAGAATATCATTGAAATACCATAATTAAAATTACTAAAGATACTTTAATAGAAGTATATAACTATTAAATGAAGTACACCAATCAATATTACTGCTATCTGATATTTTAAGACTATGCTATTTTAAAATTTTCAAAAAATCAAAATCAGTTTACCTCTTTAAATAATTATTGCTTTCCAATTATCCAATTAGATTTCATTAAAACAATAAAAAAAAAATGAATTAAGAGAGTGTTTTGACATTAAATAAGATTAAAATTTCTTATAGGTATTGTTATTTAGTCTTATACAATAGACTTACAGTATAGTGCAAAAAAAACCAGAATTATATAATTATTTATAATTCAATAATTAATAGAACAAATTATATAAAACTTTATATATAAGTTCTTTAATATCTTAATAATAAGTTTATTATAAGTTATAAATATAAATATAATAATAATATTTTTTTTAATTTTTATTTTTAATATAGTAAAAGTTAAAAAAAAATCAATTCTCAATTTTTATATACATGTTTTATAATAAAAAACTGTTTGAAAAATTATTAAAAAATTTTAATTCTATTTAAATTTTAAATATGTTTGTAATAAAAAATATACTTAAAATTAAAAAAATTTTTTTAATATTCTTAAATATCATAAATATCTTTATATAAAATTTATTTTATTAATTAATTTAATAAAATTAATAATAATAATTTTTTAAAAATTACAATAGAGAAATGTTTTTTTTGTTGCTTTTTTAAAAAAGACATTAGTTTTATATTTAAAATTAACTTTAAAGTTTAATATTAAAATTAATAAAAAATTATGATTTTTTTTATTTTTATCTTAAAAACAAATTTATAAAGTTTTGTAATATTTAAAAAAAAAAAAAAACTCTTTCCCACAACATCTCCATCCATAAAAAATTGCTTTTTTAGGAAGCTTCTTTCTTTCAAGGAACTTTGTCTAATGGAATATGTCTTTTTGGAAGGGAACATATATTGAAGGATTGATTTAGAGCAGTGGAGGTTTCAAGGATAAGATTGGCCCCTGAAGTTTCCAGCAATGGAGCCTGCACTAAGAGATCTAGTGACTGATAATGGCACTGGGCAATAACTTGGAACAGAGAAAATAAATAAAAAGAAAATTTTCTATATGAAAGCCATTTCTATATACAACTGCTACAAAACAAACACATCGCTCATTTCTAACTCAAAAACAATTACACTTTCAAGAGGCAGCATTTTATTTTTTTAAAGTTTTTTTGTTTTCTGCTAATAGTAACTAGTGCAAAATTTTATATAATCTTCTAACTAGTTATCAGTCCTAGTTCATAAATTTCAACACAAAAACTGCAACTAGCTTACCTCCATCAAATGATCTATAATATACAAAACACCAATCATATTTTGTATTACTTCTATATACCAAAACAACATTACAACTTACTAGATTAGGAGAGTATGTATCAGTGCTCTACATGGGTTCTGGTAATTACAATACACAACAATTCACCAGAACAATATAATAGACATCTAGAACGTGTTCCAGTTACTCTATTATTTACATCACAACATAACAACATTACATAACAACAATATCATAAAATCTCACATGATCAAATCCATCGAGTTATATATGGCTTGCACAGTACCGACATCCAACTGAAACAACTAATTGTGTTTAGGAACTACATTTAACAAAAGCTTTTTTTTTTTTTCTTTCTACTCAAATATTTTACAATGTTGGCAATCTTGTTCCAAATGTTTTTTTTATTTTTTATAACAAATAGTTCTTCAGGTTTTTCCTGCTCAAGGATTTTTCAAATAATATATTTGTTTAATAGGTAATAGGTTAATATCTATAGTGATATAACTCATATCTTAATATTAATTATGTAACAAGTTAAACTTTTGCTTTATTAATAAAGATCATGAGTAATATCTCACTTTAACATTAAAAAAAAAAAAGCAATTTCAAAAAATTATAAATTACCCTGTATATTATATTTAAATATTAGATTTTTATTCAAATTTAATTAAACTGTACAAAAATAGAATCTCTGATCCTTTTGATAATTATGAATTAAAAATATATTAAAATAAAAAATATTATATAAGAAAAAACTTTTTATTTAATTTTTATTATAAGTTTATATTTTTTTTTAATCCAATAAACTTTATAATATAATATATTAATAGAAGATAAATTAATTTTAAAGAGATTGCTAATATAAATATTATTTTTATAATTATTTTTATAACAGTTTATACTATTTATATATAGGAATTATATTTTACTTAATAATTATATCTCTAGATTTGACAACTTAAGTTAATTGAATTTTTTTAAAATATTTATTAAAAGAAATTTAAAGTTATTATATATTTTACTTAATTATATAATCTTTAGATTTAATAATTTATATTAATTAAAAATTGCAATTTTTAAAGAATTTATTATAAAATATATTAATAAAGTTTTTAAATAAAATTTTACAAAACAAATTAAAATTATATAAGCTTTTATTTTAAGTTAACAACTTTTTAACTATTCCTAATATTTATTAATTGCCAAGATAATCTTTTTTTTATAGCACCTTAATTTATATTACTCTACTTATTTTTTAAATAATCAAGCAAAATAGTTTTTAGTAAAGTTATTTATATGAAGGTGATTTGGTAATTATAGAATATAAGGATATAAAATACAAGACAAATATATAAAAAAATAAATATTTCAAAATCTATAATATATTATAATCTTTTTAAGCTAAAATAAAAATAAAAATATTACTTACCATAAGTATAATAGACATTTTCAAAAATCTTTTTTAAAATTTTAAAATTTTTGATTTAATAAATAAAAAAGAATTCATCAATAACTATAAAAGTATTGTCTATCAAACTATTAAAAAAAATTTTTAAGTCTTTTATATAATTATTTTAAATTATTTAAATAGTTTTAATTATAAAAAAAGTTATATAAAAGAAACACTAATACTTATAAAAGTACTAATTCAAAGGTATATAAAATAGGCAAAAAAAAATATCAATTATAATTAAAATTAAATAGTATTTATTAATAAAATGGCTTTTCAATTATTCAAAAATATAATAAAATATTAGTATAAAAATAAACAGTCAGTATAATAATTTTTTTTAAAAAAATTTTTTGCTTGAGGTGGATTTTGAAGAAGATAAGCCAAATCTTTTTTGTTTTTAGAAAATAATAAATAATTTGTTTTATATTAAAATTTTAGAAAAATATTTTTTGGAAATTAAAAAAATACTTGAGAGCTGTTAGAAATTTTAACAAGACAATAACCTTATACATACAAGCTGTATAGTTAAGTTATTTTTAAAAGAAAATACTTCAAAAGTAATTGATTGATCTTTTAACAATTTCAACTTAAATTTTATAGAAAATCTATAAAATATTATTATTACAAATATTGAGAAATGATGATCAAAAAATTTTAATTAAACTAAAATAATTTATAATAGAAAAATAAAAAAAAAATCCTTAATAAAATTTTAAGTAACTTGATAAAATTAATAAATGATCATTATAAATTTGTAATTAAAAAAAACAAGAAACATTTTATATTAAATAATTCTTAATAAATTTTTGATTTTTCAACCTTTTAACAAGTTATTATATATGTAATTCTGTATAATTGTTATATAGTTATTATTATGTAAAGTTATTCAAAGATTTTTTTAATACATTATATATAATAAATATCTTTTATAACTATTTTTTAAATCATGGAATATTTTTTATAATATTTGAAATTTTTTAATTAAAAATTTGATTTTCATTTATTTTTTTAAAAATTTATATAATATTAGTTTTAATTATATATTATTTATCAATAGTATTTATTATTTATTTATTTAATAAAGATTTAGAGTTTAATTATAAGTAAAAGTTTTAATTTTAAAAAGTTTTTTTTAATAAAAATCGATTTTAGATAAAGTTAAAATTTTATAAGTTAAAGTTTATATAATCTATAATAGTTTTGTAAATTATTTGTAAAAAATAATTTTAATTATTATAATTTTAATAATTTGATTATAAAAATTTTAACTTGTATTAGAAATAAAACAATTTTTTTATTTTATTTACTGTTTGTTTTAATATAATCTTTATATACAACTTTATTATAATAACACTTATTGTATTATTTAAAATTTTTTGTTTAAAAAACAGAAATCATTTTTTGATTATCTAATTAAATTTTATCAATATATCAAAACAAAAATCAAATTAGTTCAAATTAATTTTTCAATATAAAAATAATAATAACAATAACAACAATATTAATTATATTTTATTATTTATATAAACAAAAAATATATTTTTAAGACTAGTACCAATACAAAAGTTGAACTATTGATTTCCTTTTAGATATTCTTTTTGTTTATATAGATTTATAGTTTAATTAATTTAGTTTTAATATAAATAGTTCATGTGATTATAACCCTAGTTATATTTTTTCTTTTTTTTTTTACTTTTTATTTTACTTTGTTTTTTGTTAATTTTTTAAATAAGTAAGTATAGTTACTATCCTTAGCTATATTTCATATATAGTATTATTTAAAATTTATTTTTCAATATTAGTTAGATATAAAATCAATAATAGTATAGGCAAGTTAGTATTAAACTTGTTAGAAATATTGTTTTTTTAATAACATATATATTTAAATATACAAATCAAATAAAGAAATGATGTTTATCTATCAGAAAAAAAAAGTATAGGTAAATGCTTTGATAAAGATAATTAAATAAAATAAAAAGATCAAGTAATAGAATGTTTTTTAAAAAAGTAAAATACGTAATGGTGTTTTTAAAATCATTTACAGTATATACTATTTAATTTAGCAGTACAAAGATTATTCTAGAACTATAAACATTACAAGAGTAAATGCTAGTAAAATTAGAATAAAAATCAAGTATAATAATATGTTATTTAGAAATTTTATTATATAATTTTAAAAAATATTAAAATTCAATTTTATCATATATATAGTTTAATGCACTTAATATACGTAATACTTAATGTATCACATATTAATTGTCTTTTGTAAAAAGATTTAATAAACAGTACAAACTTGTTTGATTACAGAAATCAATCTTTAAATAAAAAAATTTTTTAAATTATAATTTAAATCATCCAATTGAAATATTTTTAAATTCTATTTTCATTGACACATAGGATGAATCATCATATTTTCTTCGGAAAAAGCATAATTGATTTGTAGGATTTTATATTCTAATAATAAATTTTTTTAATTGCATGGTATATAACTTTTTTAGTACAAGAAAGACGGTCCCTTGAATATTTTGATTCTACTTCAACAATGAACCCGATTGTAGGTAAATCGTATTGACCGCAACGCGGAATGACTTATATCAAAAAATAAAACACAGCAGTTATATAAAATACCATATTTAGCCATTGATAACTGCATATAGATTTATTAAGAATCAAATTTCCAAGTTTTCCTCACAATTTGTAACACAAATACATTGAAAAAAAAGATGCTCAATCAAGATTGATAATAAACATGGTTGCATACAAGTATATGTTTTCACACACACGTGTGGAGTAAATTAAGCTTTTGGGAATATTATAACTTAAAAAAAATGCCTCATGTTACACCAGTAATTTTTTTGTTGATCCTTTCATTGGTTAAATCACTCGGGTAGTTCAGATCAGGATATATTGAGCAACGCGTAATCCGTAAGACACATTCTTTGATAATAAAACAATTAAACAATTTAATGAATTCATAAAAACATGAACCTGTTAGCAATGACAAGGATTCTCTAAAACTTTAATTGGCGTAATTAAATTTGAAATTCTCCCACAATTGGACCTTTGATTCTAATATAAAGGCGCCAATTCCTTTCTATCAAAAGGTTCTTCAGGCAATAAATCCTTGCTTCTATTTATTTTTTCTTCGCGAAACCAACATCATGTCTCACAATCATCATATTCAGCATGCCATCTCTCGATTCTTGAATACCCCCAAGAATTTCAGAAAAGAACAGGGTTTGTAAGAAGTTAGAGGAAAACAAAAGGGAATGACACGAAATTAATACGTTTTTAATCTCATAGATGCAAAGGGAAATTTCATGGGATTTTCACCGTTTGACACTTCGCAACTGCAACTCGCTCAACAATTGAGTGACAAATATTTCAGAATCTCTCAAGAAAATACCGGAAATGATCCTGTCGGTGCCGTATTTGCTCAAGCCCAGGAAGATGCGCAAAATTATGATCCCGAGTTAATTCGTTATGCACTCATGATTTGGATTGTACATGATCCTGAGGCTCGAAGAAGAAATATTAAAATTCCACCTCTGGGAGCACGTGCCCCTCATATAGTAACTCCAAAATTAAATCATCAGGCAACCACAGGGCAAAAGGTATTACAAACAACCGATCCCAAAGATTTAGGATGGTGGAGAGAAGATCCAAACTTGAATGAACATCACGAACATTGGCATCTTGTATTCCCGGCTTTCGCTGTCAACGGTAAGACCAAGGATCGGGAAGGTGAAAACTTTGCCTATATGCATCGACAAATGTTGGCAAGGTAAGTAAAAGTTATCATTAACTTTCATCAGAATTGTTTAATCTGATTTTCATTTAAATTCCATGAAAGGTATGACATTGAACGAATTTCACTCGGTCTTCAACTTGTAAAACCTTTTGATAACTATTCCGAAAGCATACCCGAGTCATATGATCCAAATCCTAATCTGTCGTCGAACCCTGATGACGATCCGTCTACTGCAGATATTCCTTTTACGGCTCGTGCATCGGGAAAGCAACTGTCGGATTTGGGTAAACCAGAAAACCATCTTTTTTTTTTTTATAGTTCTTGCCAACGGGTTTTTAACATATACAAATAAATTATTTCTCTAGGAGGAAACAATACGGTAAAACAATTGCTGGCATATAGGCAACAACTTTATGACAGAATTGATGGAAGAGGAAGTAATCCTTTTGGCACGGATGACAAATCGGCAACAATTGTGGGAAATACATTAGAAACCACCTTACACAATCTTGGTCATATGCTTATAGGTGAGTTCATTTGAAACCTAAGGATATATTTCTTTTAAAACATTCTCTTAATATCACGATCCCATTTATAGCTTATATCATGAATCCAAGTCAAGCCAATTGTGAGTATTTCAAAACATTTTTCTGACTGATCTCAACACCAGAAATCCAATAACACTGATGCTTTCCAAAAATAGCTCCAAGCGTTTCTCCAGGTGTGATGATCGAACCTCGCACGGTAACTTGAGGATACTTTGTTGGTACAATTGAGCTTTATTGGCAGCGTATATAATGATTCAAATACCTTTTTAACCAGGCGGTTAGAGATCCCGTGTTTTTCCGATGGCACAGAGAAGTGGACAATGTGTACTCGGTAATTGATCTTAATTACAAAATCCAAATCCCTTACCAAAAATTTCATTTGTCATTTAATATATATATATATATATATATTTATTTATTTATTTAAAAAAAAATTAGCGATGGGAAAATAGACAAAGTCCCCATGACTTCCATGCTGACGCACCACCGGTCATAATCAAACAAGATGGTGTTATTCTTGCCTTCAAGGATAAATTATTGGAAGCGGATTCAAAAGGAAGTTCGGACGATTGGTTGAATTACGCGAAAAAAACCTTTGGATTTGATGCAAATTTATCGAACAATCCAGTGATCACAAATGAACTTCAAACTGAAATGAAGACCAGAAATTTTGTATGGGTTGAAGATGATAAGTCCGAAACCAAACTAACTTATTTGTATCCAAGGGAGTTTTATTATTTCTTCCGTGTTGAAAATACTACCAACAGTGTATGGATTTTATTTATTTAAGTGAAAATTGTGTGCAATTACTTAACTGTAGAGATTTACTAGAATTCGCTCACATCATCTTAGAGAGTTGATATCACTCTACGAGTCTTCCTGGTTCCCGAGGTCCTAAAGGATTCACGCATACATTGGATTGAGTTGGACAAAATAAGCAGAACGCTTCAACCTCACGAAAAAGCCGTATTTTCTCAACCCTGCGATGAATCTGTGGTAATTCGCAAACCAGCACAAAAAACACCACAAGAAATGGATGATTCCGCGATCACACCATCCGAGCGAGATCAGGTATCAACTCAGAGTGCCGACCAACAATCCGACACATTCTTCTGTGATTGCGGATGGCCATACAATCTCCTACTACCTCGTGGCACCAGGGAAGGTCTCAAATGCAAACTTTTAGTTTTTATTACAGATGGAGCGAAAGACGCCGTGAAGAAAACAAACATAAAATGTGGAAGTTTATCATTCTGCGGTGCTCGGTGGGGAGAACCTTACCCTGATGCCAGAAGAATGGGCTATCCATTCGACAAGCCTTTCAAGAATAATTCATTCGATGCTACTTTTGCGGGATTACAGAACGTCGCCATTCGTGATGTGAATGTCAAATGGGTCGATAACTTCCCGGATGTTTCAACGGTCGCATAAATCATGACAAAAAATGACAAAAGTTGTACAAATTACATAACACATATCTGAAATATTATTTTATTGTTCGATTCTTTTCATTTTCAGGATTGTCTTGGTTCTAATATGAAATCTCATACACAATAAATTCATTATGTTTTGAAATTTTGAATTCAAATATCCGTAACACTGAATAGAAATTGCGTAACCAAAAAGTAAACATGGAAACAAAATGAACAAACAAAATTTACAAATGAAAGAAACTTTTGTGCGCTAAGGGAGTGTTGTGCAGTTGTCCAACCGCTTTTGTATAAAATAATCAAAAAAATTATTTAAAAACCCTTTCAAAACCATTATATCAGTAATTGGGCTGCAAATAATGGTAAATTACTACAAGTCTTTGGGTAACTTGTTCGCACTACTATTTATACTCACCGGAGTAACGAGTTTTCCGGCGGGCCGCAGGGCGACACCACCAGGTAATGAGTCAAATACCGCATCGTTATTAGATATACCGTAAATGTGGAGGTTAAAATTTTACGGTGCACCGTTTTTAGCATCTGTATATAATATCGTGTCGAGTAATTTATGCAACCCCAGTGTGAAACAGGTATTTCACGTTCATCTCATCCGGATACTCAGATCATTTATTGACGCTCATGTTGCATAGTACTCGGGATACATACAAATCAACAGCAACTCCTATCTATTTTTCTGGTTCTTTGAGGCGCTTAGCAATCCCCTATCATCACCACTGACGTTATGGTTAAATGGCGGTCCCGGTTGTTCATCGATGGATGGATTATTCACTGAGATTGGACCTTGTTATACAAACAGCGACGGATCAAATACTCGGATTGATTCGGATTCATGGATCTCCTATTCAAACATACTGTTTATTGACCAGGTATAAGGAGAAAACAATCACACGTGCACACGTGTCTCACAGGAAATCCGAATTTTTAATATGGAGTTTTTTTTTAAAACATTAGCCAGTTGGTACGGGATTCTCCTATACCACCGGCACCTATGCCGTCAACAGTACCGAACAATCAATGGGAGATCTTTACGTATTCCTGCAATTATTTTTCGAAAAATTCCCAGAATATTCAAAGCTCGATTTTCATATCTTTGGGGAGTCTTACGCCGGACATTACAGTAAGTTCCGCAAAGTACAAATTCAACAAACGCATTTATTTTAGGATAGACTACCGACACAATTTACCTTCACAGTTCCAACAATTGCGAAAAAGATCGTTGATAGCAACACCCTAATTAATTCAAACAAGTCACAGGGCATAATTATCAACCTAAAGTCCATTGGTATGGGGAACTCAATCAGTAAGTTTGCAATCCTGAACTAATTTTATGTACAGTACAGTACAGTATTTTTATTTGAAAACTTACAAATGATCTTCGTTTCTCATCGAAAAGTTGCCCCTGATATTCAATGGTAAATATTGTAGTAGTAGTACTTAAGACAATATTACAAATCGATCTAATCCTAATAATTATTAATTAATAATATTAATAATTTATCACACGTTTTAATTGGAAGGGCATCGGACGTTGATTTCATTGAAAATAATTCATGTACGAATTTTTTTTTCAGATCACGTGCATTATAATCTAAGCAACCGAAAAGCAAACTGAATCTTCATCATTTCTTTATCATAGATGGTAAGTTATTAGATGACACTCACATTAAGAGGATGAAGGGTGCATTGGTTGAATGTGAACAAGCGTGTAAGTCATCTCACTATCTCCATCAGCATCATCCATCGATAATAATTATAATAAGGTGTCAATATCCTCCCATTTCTTAAAAATTTCAGTAACCTTGTGCAATCAAACAAATTCCACCCGAGATTGTTATAATGCTGAAATTATTTGCATTCAATATGAAAACTACTTTGATTTTTCTGGAAAAAGTGTCTATGACATTCGAGTGTCGGAAAGCGCGACGGATGATTTATTGAATCCTCCGTTCCAAAATTATTTACGCAGACCCGACGTGATAAAATCAATCGGTGCTCTAAGTAGTATAAAATTCCAACTATGCAATGACAATGTCCAAACCAGATTCATAAATTCTGGTGACCTGTATGTATGCATACATTTCTTGTGTCGTATGACATCCTTGACAATATATTTGATTTTGCATCTTTCTTTAAGTACAATAGCCACCAAACCTCAAACAGAATTTTTGCTTAAAAACGGAATAAGGGTATTGATTTATAATGGAGATGCTGATTATATCGTTAACTGGTAAGTGCATGCTCGCAAAGTGATTCACGCTACGTACAGTTATTCATGAATGTTTTTTAAAAGGTTTGGGGGTAACAAATCAGCTTCCGCCATACAATGGTCACATCAATCTGAATTCAACATGGTTCCGCTAACGGAATGGTGTGGAGATGTTGGGAAGGCAGGTCAAGTTAGAAGTTTTGACGCACTATGGTTCGTCAGAGTATATCAATCTGGTCACATGGTTCCATACTTCCAACCCAAAAATTCTTTGATAATGTATTCCAATTGGATCAACAATCAATCTCTCTTGAGTAATGAATGTCATAATTCTCCTAGTGCTCATTCCTCGGCAAGTAGACCGAGTGTGAATTTATTGTTTTTTTTACTTGCTTTTTTTGTTACTTATTTTTTGAGTGATGCGTCTTCGGAGTTTATCTTGTAATTTTACACAGAGTGCGGCTTGAAGTAGTCGTTTTATGTTAGATTAACATTTTCTTGTATTGTAATATTCGATATTTCTTGTACTTTTAAAAAAAACCAAGTCTAAAACATGTGCGTCATCACATCACTACGTATTTATTTACCAATTAAATTATCATTATTAAAATAAAATCACTAGTAAATTACAGCATATACCGTATTCTTAAAATAAAATATCTTCCCAAAGTGTGATACGGTGATGTCTGTTTCTAAAACCCCTGAGAACGATGTCGATGCTGTCTCGAATCAACTAGATCGCATCGAACTAAACGAGTCTACTGAAGATAAAAATAATAATCCTCTGGGTAACTCTAATTTATCGGACGTAGGAAAATCTCGCGAGGGCGAAGGCGACGACGACTTTGTTAACTTCAACGCTCTGTGGGAGACCTTGGAACGCGTCTTTCAACAACCCTGCAAATCCATTTCGCGAATTGATCAAAAGACTAGCAATCAAATACCTTACCTCGTCGTCATGGAGGATGATTCAAAATATGTTGTACGTATCTCTTATCCACATCCTGAAAACCAATTTCATAACTATTCCGAAAGTTACGCGGTCAAAAGGTTGGAATGTGAAGCTAACTTGACAAGTTACGTGGCTTCCTGCACAAACATTCCCGTACCTAATGTTTACTATTGGAATGCTAAAAAGAATAACGATGTTGGATCGGAATTTGTTATAATGGAATACTTGCGCGGCATTCCTTTGCGTGACGAATGGTCGGATCTTTCATTTGAAGAAAAACAAGAAGTGTTGTTACAAATTATCGATATTTTGTTGACTCTCAAAGAACTCGAATTTCCAATGATCGGGAGTTTGTACACCATTAAGGATTGCGAGAAAAGCAAAATGACCATTGGTGAATGTGTCTTCCATGTTTTCATGCAGTCAGGAAGAGACGAAACTGAAGATGCACAATTTGGTCCGTTTCTTAGCACTCGTGAATTTTTGCAGGCCGCATTGGGCAAAGAACTCGGGTTTCTTGAAAGTCTAGACGATGAGTGCCATCAATTGTGGAGTCCAATTCAAATGCAATTAATCGAACTATTCTTTAAACATTTCGAGAGCAAAGATCATGACCTCACGTTTGTGATATGTCCTTCGGAAATAAGTGCGTCTAAAATATTGTTGGACCGTGATCTCGATGGCAACATAAAAATTTCCGGCTTTCTTGCCTGGGATTGTACAGGCACCAAACCTCTGGAGTGTCTTTATAAATATCCTCTGTGGATTAAGAATAACGTGGAAAATGCAACTCATTCGAAGGAAAGGAAGGCGGAAAACATAAAGCTCCAAGATTTTTTCGCCCAAGAACTATTTGAATGCGATCCAGATGCGAAGAAAATTTGTGGAGACATAATGAGAAACCATTTTATTACCGCTATCTTGGAAGAGTACATGCGCCCTTGGTCAATTCATAAACGGATTCAATTAATGTATGATAAACTTAATGAAGGTGAATCCGAAGAATCCAAAGAATGCACCAAGGACCGCAACGAAGACCACACTATGAAGAACTATGCAAGTGAGTCTGAAGAAAACGGTAAAAAAAACGTTTAGGTGATAATTATAAATCTGAATATATTGTATATACTGTATGAAGACGCAGTGAAAGAGATCAAATGGAAGAATGATGAGAATGAATTTTAAATAATTAACTCGCATCTGTAAAATTGCGCATGCATATTTCTTAATGTTGAAATAAATCTATTCCCAAAAGAAAATTATTGTTTGATTTGTTGGCTAGCGAGCGATATAGATTGCCTAACGTTTAGTTTCAATATGGTAACATTGACGTCGTTTTTAATGATTACATTTTGACGTAAAATAATGATTAATTAATTTTTTTTTTTTTTTTCACACAAGTAATTAAACAAAGTTCGAAGAATAAAAAACATTCCCATCTCTTTCTTTTGGTTATTCAGGTTCATAACTTTTATATAATTCCTGTAAATCGTAATTACCTTGGAAAACAAGAAAAAATATGTCAGGAAACAAAGCCTCGAAAGTCAAAGGTGACGCTAAATACTATGTTGGCATGGCAAAAGAAAAAGTTGGTGAGGCGATCGGTAACGAAAAATTAAGTGAACAGGGGAAAGCCGACAAGTTGGCCGGAACTTCGGAACGTGAAGCTGCTTCTGTTCGAGATGGTAGGTGTATTAGTGGGATTATCCAATACGTAATGAAGCCGGAAGCTAAATAGCTTTGATATTTCCAATTTTCAATAATCAAGACGAAAAATCAAAACATGACGACACCACAAAAAAGCAAGTCGACAAAATTATTAATAAGGCCGACGATATTATGAATGCAAGCATCGAAAATACTCAGAAAGAGAGGGCCGACAAGAATGATGCAGACAATACTAATCATAAGAGCAAATTGTAAAAAAGTGATATCGTTAACGTAACTTGAAAGTTGCTTGGTTCGATACTTTTGTAAGATGAAAACTCTGTTATCCTTCATTTATAATTTTTGCATAAAACCACCGCTCAACTTTGACTTAGTAAAGAATGTATTTATAATATTGGTTATTAAAATTGCATTTTTTAAATTTTTATCTGTTAAATGATTTACGGTATATAAATATTTCAAAATTTAAATTAAATACGGCGTCATCTTTTATTAATAATTCAAACAGCAAAGCTGAATTTTCTAAATATAAATGTATACTACTGTACATGAGTTGTATTTCTAAACTAATAATAAAATGTTCATCTGGGTAACTTGACAAAAAAAAATGCTCCCTCGTATGTACTATTTGAGCACATGATTCAAATAAACATTCATCTAACGTTAAGTTATCATTCTCTAGCTAGTGTTAGCGCAGTAGTAGTCGTGTTGTTATTTCTTCTTTGGGTATGTGTAATTTTTTCCTTTAGCGAGAGTAATTCGTTTCTATTCGTAAAGGTAGGTAAATCTTCAATTATAAATATGGTTATTCTAATATCTCGTTCCTTCTTGGGAGATAGTTCATTTCAACACGGTTTCTTCTTTCTTCAATATGATTTTTTCTCAATTCGAGTAAGATATTTCTAGCACCATTCATGTCCCGATCCATCTTCATCTCGCACGAATCACAATTAAATGTATCTGATCCACCGAGATCATTTTTTACGAATCCATAATTCCCACACGTCTTTTGATGTATTTTCTTCGGTGCGTTCAATGACCTTGCAAGCTCTGAACTCTCTCGACTAATGATGTAAACCTGAAACGCGACCAAGTTAGCATCGCACGAGAAGTCTTTGACCAAATCTTTCGCCTGTTCTTCAAAAACACCTTGAAAACTCGAACTTGGGTAAAAGAAGGACCTCGTAATTCTGACATAATCGACGGCCCAGCTGATGATGGCACTCATCGATTAAATTATGGATTTGTTGTATGTTTCGTAGCATTTTTTTCTCAATCGAGATCTCTCTCTCGCTTGTTCTTCCCAAAGCAAGATCTTTATCGCTCTGTAATTGTCATTTTCTTAGATAATTAAAATATTTTATTAAAATCACCGTTAACCCACTCGATTAATTGACTGTCAGAGTCATGACCGGTTATAAACGTGCGAACACCTGGACCGAGTGAGATTCCTTTCCCAAACATCATCTTGGTTATCGATGATATCCAAAGAAACGGAAACAAAGTAAAAATGCCCCAGATGATTCGTTGTTATGTTAATCTTATTATTGATATCTGGTGATCGTTCTGAGGTGATAATATTTTTAGGAACGCATATTTTCCTCTGTTCCTATTCCAATCCCTAGCAAGAATCAAGATGATTTGTGTTCGATCCTCCTTTGATCGGTATTTCATTTGAAAATTATTTCCATGAAACTTCTTGTTTGTTTGTATGCGGCTATCAATTGTCGAATCGCGTACGAACGTACTTCCCTAGGGGTCTCTTTTACCCAGAGTTGTGAAGCATTCATCGTTCAGGTAGTGCTTTCGTATGACGCTCATGTCAGTGATTCCATCGTCCTGCACCATTTTAAGAACCTAGTTGTACGTTAATCTCACAGTTCTCATCCACTTTCTTAGCTTTTCTCTTTCTTCGGGCGTTGGACAAATCCGTAGCTTTCGTGTTTTAATCTTTATAATTTTTGTTTTCCAATTAATCTGTGCCCATTGTGTCTTGCCGTAAAGATAAGAACGATTGATAATAGGTTCTCGGTAAGTTCGACGAATTCAGTTTCATCAACGTTAACATCTGAACCGAGTACCACGATCTTTGTGCTGTTCTCGCCAAGAATCCATTCGACAAGCTCGTACGCAAATCTGCAGAGCCGATCATTCCTGGTAACCACAACCTTCTCGATATCTCCTCGATACGATTGTTCCAAAATGGATGTGAAACACTTGCGTTTCCAGTTGAGACCTGACTCAATATTTCTGGTGAGTTCGTGATCTGAATATTTCTGCCTGAAGTACTAGTATTGCCTGTCAAGGTCCTCCTTTCTGTTTCTAAGTTAACCTTTGCGTAATGGCTCTTTTTCTTTTCATTTATCCTCTTGAAAAAATTTCTTACGTATTTCTGATCTCGTGCTTCGCGATGCTTTGTTGTAATACTTTATAAAGAATATTGAATCATCAGCAATGATGTAATATGATGATTCAACATTCGTTGTCATCAATAATCAGGTAATATAAAGTAATTACTATTATTAAAAATAACAATTAGTAAAATAAATAGCAAAATGATAGATGTATTTATAAATATTGCGTTGTTTACATACCGTGTATAATTTATTTCAAATGCCTGTTCCACGTGTAAGCGTAGTTATTCTAAGGTAAATTTTTTCAATGTTTCATTCTTTCTTATTGCAACGATCCATTTCGACAAGGTGATTTGTTTCAACGTGACTTTCTATATTTGTAAAGGTAGTTATTTCAACGTGTTCTTCCACTTGTGAAAGTAATTTTTTCCAACGTTTCGTTCTTTCTTGATGAGATTATTCACTTCGATATGGTTTCTTTCTTTAATAAGGTGATTTGTTTCAACGTGACTTTCTTCATTTGTAAAGGTAAATAATATTCCAACGTTCGCTCCTGCTTGGTTAGAATAGCTCATTATTTGATGGGAGTGATTATTTCGATAAGCCTTCCACTTGTGAAAGCAATTTTTTCCAACGTTTCGTCCTTTCTTGATGCGATGATTCATTTCGATATGGTTTCTTCTTTCTTTAATAAAGTGATTTGTTTCAACGTGACTTCATTTGTAAAGGTAAATATTTCAACGTTCGCTCTTGCTTGGTTAGAATAGCTCATTATTTGATGAGAGTAATTATTTCGATAAGCCTTCCACTTGTGAAAGCAGTTTTTTCCAATGTTCGTCCTTTCTTGATTTCGATATGGCTTCTTCTTTTTTTAATAAGGTGTTTTGTTTCAACGTGACTCTTAATTTGTAAAGGCAAATGTTCTAACGTTCGTTCTCTCTTGGTTAGAATAGTTAATTCGTAAGTATTTCTTTTTTACAGGGTATAATTTGTTAGAATGCCTTTTCCGCGTGTGAAATTAGATATTCCGATGTCGTGTTCTTTCTTGGAGGTGTTTCATTTCGACATGATTCATCCATATTTTCTCTAATAAAGTGATTCATTCAAAGTGTTTTCTTCATTTGTAAAGGTAGATATTTCTCTCTTGGTGAGGATAGTTCATTATACGTAATTTCTTTAAGGGTAATTTCTCAAATTTTTCATTCTTTGTTGATGTGGTGATTCATTTCGACATGGTTTCTTCTTTCTTGATAAGTAATTTGTTCCAATGTTTCATTCTTTCTTGATGTAGTAATTTCATTTCTACATGGTTTCTTCTTTCTTTAATATAATTTTATTCCAACGTGACTTTCTTCATTTGTAAAAGTAAATATTTCAACATTCGTTCCTTCTTGGGGTTAATGTAGTTCATTATAACATTATTTCTTTTTCTGAGGTATAGGTTGTTCGAATTTCTTTTTCGCGTGCGAAAGTAGATATTCCGATGTTTCATTCTTTCTTGATGCGGTGATTCATTTCGATATGATTATTCTAACGTCCATTCCTTCTTGGCGAGGGTAATGTTCATTCCAATGTAGTTTCCTTTTTCCTTGGTGAGAATTATTTGCTTTAAATTGACTTTCTCCATTTGTAAAAATAATAAAGTATTCGAGTACTTCGCTCCTTCTTGGTAAGGTAATTTCTTTTTCGTCAATGAGAATAACTTGGTTTTCCCGCTTGAGAATGTAGCCATCACGATGTTTAATTGTTATATTGCTTTGGTAGTTCATTCCAATATGATTTTTCTTTTCTTTAATGAGAATGTTTTTGTTTTGACATGCCTTTCCGCTTGTGAAAGCAATTATTCCGTAGTCTGATGTTCATTCTTTCCTGTGCGATTATTCATTCCAATACGATTCCTAACGTAGTTTTCCCTCGTAAATGTGATTGTTGTTCTTTCTTGATGAAAGTGACTTCTTTTTTTGGTGAGAGTAATTTTTCTGGCATAGTTTTTCCGCTTGTAAAGATGTAATTCCGTATTATTGGTTTGAGTGTAACGCGTTCTTTAGTGAAAGCGGTCTTTTCCGAAATTCCTTCTTCCATCTGTATAGGCAATAATGTCTACGCTTCTTGGTGAGGATAATCCGCTCCGTCATTTCCTCTTTCCTCATTGAGAGTATAACATTCATCTTGCCTTTTAGTACTCGCAAAGTAATTATTCCAAAGTGTTTACATTATTTCGTAAAACGATTTATCCCATATGCCTTCCTTAATATTGGTAGAAAATGTTTTTCTTTAAAAAAATTGACGCAAAGTCGCTAGATTTGCGTAAAATAAGAGAGCAACTTTTTTTTTGTGTTTTTCCCAGTACCTCGAAATAAAATAACGTATTTACGGATTGCCAATTGTCAATTCACAAATTTGGACTTGGACCTCTTCCATACGAGAAACTAGTAAATAATGGATCGTTTTGATAAAGTAAAGCAGGATCGATGGTCCCGCTTAGACCTAATTGATGGTTCAATATATATAAATCATCTGATGGCTGGTAATAATATTCGGTCTCGGAAGTTGGTGGGGGCGATGACATTAAAAAAGGTTGATGCATACGATCTGCGTTCGTTTGTTGAAAGTGCACAGGATTGGATGACAAATAATCGGTTGGCTGTTGATAGGAAGGTTGAGTGGCAGATATTATGTTGGGATTTATGTACCGACTCATCTGAGGCTGTGTGTAAAACGAGGGCGAGGTGGCGAGGAGGGTTGGATTGATATATGTTTGTTGATCGCTCGTGGGTCTCATATATGTCGTGGTTGGGGCACATTGAGGTGGTACTGGTAGCACAGGAGAAGCCAGATATGATTGTTGAGTCATAATTAACCGGGGATCTGGTTGGACCACTGAATTGTATACAGTAGTCGGTGAAATAATGGTATTATAGAGTGTAGCCGAATCGTGTCTTCTTTCTCCAAAATTTTCTGGACCCGCAGAATCAATATAAACAAATTGCTGTTGGTTATTTAGGGAGTGCCCTGTAGGTGAAATGGTCGTAGAACTAGGTTGCCGTGGCATAGATTGATCAAGATGTGAATTATTTTCTTGGACATATTTTTCTTGTGCAGTAGTCCGAGATCTCGTATTCATTTGGCGCGGAGATCTTACTGAATTTGATGCAGGATGATGACGTCTTGACGGATAAGGTGCAGTTTGATTAATAATTGCCTGCCTATTTCTGGTATTAACTGCCGATGATCGTGTGGTTGGTCTGTGTGTGGATATCGTATATGCATTTGCACGCGGAGAAGTTTCCGCGTCGGAAAATCGAGTTGTCACCTCGTTACGGGTAGGTTTTTGCTGATAAATACGTGACACGTTTTCATTAGCTGTAGTGTAAATTGGAGAATGGATCGTAGGGCGCACGTAATTTTCAGTCGTGAAGGTTTTTAGAGTGTGCGTTGAACTTTCATTGACCAAAGTTTGACTTGGAACAATGGGTGGATCAACAAGGCTGACAGTTCTTGAAGATGGAGACTTGAGAGTGTAAGGTGCAATTTGTTCTCTACGGGACTTCTTTCCTTTTCTTCCAGTATCGGTAGCACTAGCTCTCCTTGGCTTTGTTGGTTTATTTCTCTCAGGACAATATTTATAATCTGGATAGTTGTAAGAATGCAATTTCTTGCAAACTTCGGCCAAATCTATCCAAAATTGTTTTTTGTCGTCGGAAATTTTATTCCACCTATTTGATGCTATAGCCGAGGAATCACGGACCGACAAAGATTGGTTTGCTTTACAAAATTCTCGTGATACATCCTTTCGGAGAAGCATAAAGGCATTTTGTGGACGCGGAATACTTTTAGCCCTGCTCTGTTTTGATGGTGTCCACAATTCGCGAAGATTCATGGTGGTCCTTACGTCAGGATATTTTTTAATAATATCCCTAACCATCATCTGAATTTCCACGGTTTCTCCATTAAGATCAATCATTCGTTCTTGGTTTCCGACAGGTATTTTATTGGACTCTCTTACATCTTCTGAAATAGAAACATCAACGGATGGAACCTTTTCTTCTTTTTCTTGTCTAGCCATTCGGTGAGTCATGATCCTTGTTTGTTTTTTTTAATAAAAAGATGTGATGTGTAATGTTCTCGTACGTAGCTAGCTTCTCGCAGTTTTCCAAAGAACGCGTAATTATGTAGTTTATAAGTGAAAAAGGTTTAACTCTTTTCTTTTTCCTTAGAGAATCCGCGAGATGGACAATCGTTTATTTGAGTTCTTACGAATTTTTTTTTCAAAAAAAAATAAAGAGTGATGAGAGAAATAATACCGTCTAGATATAGGATTTCCGAACCTATTGTTGAAATTTTAAACGATTGACAATTGGCCCTTTAATTTTATATACAGTTTCTTGGACCAGGACGACGAGGTCCCTGGCATGCTTGATTATTAACATCAACAATATGAAAAAAAAACTAGGTATATGCGTCCAATACTTATCGATTCAGGTATTGTTCAATACCAAAGATACCAGGGAACGCTGCCAGCATTACATCGTCAAGGTAATTAATTGTATTCTATTATATTTTACAGCTTAATTTTAAAGAATCATCTCAAAATAGAAAAGCATAATATTAACATGCGTTGAGGAATCAACAATTTTTCGCGACAAATCAATAATGCTTGTATGGATTCCATTACGTTTTTCCTTTGCATTCGAATGCCAGAAAGGAGGGAAAATAATCTCAATACAAATATTTGGCTATTGTAATTTATTTTATGGTAATAAGTCACCCAAGGTTCAATTGCATATTTTTAGACTCTCTTTAGGTATTTATTGCTTGTAAGAGATATATATTGTAAAAGGAGGAAATAATAAAGACATGTTTACAAATGTATTGTAAATAAATGCGTACGTAATTTTCTTGATTTTCGCGTAACCGCAAAACTCGCATCAGATGATCCGATTGGCGAATTTGGAATTATATGAAAATAAATGTATGGGCGATCTTAGACCCCACATCTTATTTTTCCAAAAGCGGTCTACAATCGATTTGTTTTTTTCTGACCTTCTGAAACGTGACTTCGAACAAGCTAACACTAATAATATACCAGAAACTATTGGCGAATACATATTAAATTCAGATATATTTGTATATCAATCATATTTTTCCACGTACCTTCAATAGCCGCTTAATCTTTGGTGTTGTCCAAGATTACTTCTCTTAGTATTTCCAACGAATGAAACCGAAAATATTGGAGTTTTCGTAAAGAAATTCTCAGATCAATGCATAATGTTTTGAGGTTCCGTCGGGTTCGTAAGTAAAATTCATTCGTGCACCACGCTAAAAACATTCTTGGCTATACTCCGTCAATAATAATAATTAGGCATCTGACCAAAAGTGGAAGGTTCACCCTTAGCGCAATAGATTTTAGGTTACACTGTCATTTGCTTATCACCGAAATAATAAAAGCTTCGATCACATAAATGTGACAAATAACTTAGATTTGATTATTTCGATATTCTGGCCGTGTAAAAGTGATGAAATATTTATTATACATTATTGTACTTAGTAATATTAGTTAACATTACATGTGTTATACTCATAAGGAGAATATGCAACTATAAGATCATTTGATGAACTTTTATCACCTAGCAAACTTTTAATAATATGAAGTCTTGGTAGAAAGATCAAGGCAATGACAATCAAAATGTAAGGTCTACCACCGCCAAAAATTTCCACTTTACAGGAATAATACATCTTACAAGACTTATTTGGGGAGTCATGGCATCATATCTTAAAATTTCTGGATCTACGCTGACGAAATATTTTTTCTTTGCTCACCCCTTGCATATGCATTTGGGATCCACCTAGCATACATATTTACATTCGTAAAAATTTCTTATTTTTAAGATTCAGGATTATTCTTTTTTAAAAAATTTAAGAATCAAGACACAATTAATTATATAAAAGAAATAAGATAAAGAATGTTTCAGGAAGCTTTCATCCTTTTACAGTACATCACAAAGATCTTTCAAGGTTTAAGCATCTGAGTTTGCTACATACTGTATACATGTATTTTTTACATTACATACATAATCGTCTGACATATGAGATATTCTCAGCCCTCCTTTCGTATCACGATCATTTCCAAATGGTTTGATGGTTTTCATAATACATCTTGCTACAATGTGTAAAAAAAGCTCTACTAAAATAAATTTGACTCCCTTTTGTTAAATATAAATTCGTTGATAAGTTACAGTACTTGCTGCGAGAAATAAAGTATGCAATTCGTCATATGAAACCATATACTGTATATGCATATTGCTTGAAAGTATTGTAATCGCTCTATACACCATCCCGAGTCGCTTTATATTAATCTATAATTAGTCGATTATTTATTTTAGGAATAAATTATTCATCGGTATTATAAGATTTCGTGTATACACTTCGATTATCTTAAGCAACCAATCAATTTATTATATTTCTGTGAAATATAAATATATTGGCAATGCAAAATCTATTTTTTCTTTTGTTGACTGTCTTTAAGAATCGTAAAAAAGGATTTAATAAAATTACTAAAAAAATTCGTATAAATAACAATATAATATAATTATGGTATGGCAATTGATGATACTTATGTAACTAAAATTGATTTGAATATTTGAATATTTAAATTTTTTAAAATAATAAAATTTGATTCAATTATCTTCACGCATTTAACTGGTTGTTTTGAATAATTTTTTTTATTTTCTATAAAGGATCTTGATGTTTTATAACGTGTATAGGATAATTAATAAATTTTATAATATTTATATTAGAATATATCAATTAAAATAATATTATTTGATGTATTAAAACTATCATTAGATTGCAATGATTTTAGCAGTAAAAACTTTATACTTATTTAAGTAATGTCTATTACTGTTAAAATTATTGATTAATTCAAATAGCTTTAGAAAATTTTTGATAGATTTTACTTTTAATATACAGTTAAATCTGATTATACAGGTTTAGTTTATATAAAATATTTTTTATAATAAACAAAATATTTAATACTATTTTATACTATACTTTTTATAATGATCTTGAAAAGCTTAAACATTATATCTTAACAATTTAATTAAAACAACAAATTGATCATTTTTGTTTTTATTAAATCTAAAAAATGATTTGTTGTTGATTTATAATTTATTTAAAAAAATTTTTTATCTTTCAAATAGTCAAATTAAAAGAAGTATTATATAATATTTTTAATATAAAATATATTAATAATTAATAAAGATCTTACAAAAAAAAATAATTAAACTAATGTTATGGTCTGCAAATCAACTTAAAATTAAAAATTTTAAATTTCAAATAATTAAATGATTAATTAAAATTTATAAAATTTATAATTAGATTTGATTATATATATGTAATAATTAATAAAATATTAAAAATAAACTAAACAAAATATTACAAATAGATAATTAAATAAAGTAATATTAATTAATTTTTTATATCTATATTACTTATATTAATTTGTTTTTATTAAATAAGAATAAAAAAAATATAAAAATATAAAATATACAATTACTTATTAATTAAAAATTCAAGATTATTACAAATATTAAAAAAAATAATAATTAATATAATTAATAAATAAAGAGTCTTTCTTTTTGATTAAAAAAAATAATATTAATTTAAAAAACATTAATAAGAAATATATATATATATATATTATAATTAATATTTTTAAAAAGTTATTAAAAAATATAAATAAAATATTTAAAATTATTTTAATTATTTTAATTAATTTATAAATAAAACTATAATAAATTTTATTATTATAATATAATATATATCTTTATAATAAATTACCAAAATGGATTATTATAATTGGTTGATTGTGATAAAAAAATTTTTTTTAAAATCATATTTTCTTTTTAATTTTGTTATATACTTAAAAAAAAATTTTTTTATGTTACTTTCTTCATTTTACAGTTTTTTGTCATATTAAAAATATAGGTTTTAAGCTAAGCTCCCAACAATATAAACAAATAATCTACACACATCTTTCAGATATTAAAAACAAAATTATTGTTTTTCAGCTTAGTATATCTCTCTCAACTATTTATGACACAATAAATTACTATAAAAAAACAGTTCTCTTTATCTCAATATATGTTCTGAATGACCAAAATTCCTTTTTAATTATGATTTATAAGTAATATAACGTTATATTCAAAAAAATCATTTTGCATCCCTAGATAATATTTTGAATAACTTGAACATTTATCTTATTTCAACATTTTATATAAATACAATTTAAACTACTATTATACTTGATTTTTATCCAAGATCTTCACTACCCTTTATCTAATTTTTACTAATATTGATTCTTGAAATGTTAGTTATTCTAAAATAGTCTTATATTATAGATCTGTTACTACATCTTTAATATCTATTGTATTCATTATACCTTTACCATTTCTAGAATATTTTTATTTTGTTTTATCTTTATTCTTTATATTATCTTTATCAAAGTATTTATCTATATAAATGCTAATACAGTTGAATATTCTAATAAAGATAATATTTATATCTTAGTTTATATTTTTACCATAGCATATATTTATTTTATATAAAAATAATATAACTTAAACATGTATATAAAGTTTCCAATTTTACCTAAAAATTGACAAGCTTGAACATATATTTTATCAAATAATATCTTGACCCTTACAAAACAAATTACTATTACCTTTTTTGCCTAATCTCATAAATTTTAGAATTGTACTAATTTATACACTCTTAGAAACTTTAACATACACTAGTCGAAATAGATTTATTTGGCATAATGCCACTCATCAATCATTTGTCAAAAAAGTATATAATTTGGCTAATCAAAATTATATAACTTTTATCTTCGGCTATAAAGCGGCGTATAATTTATTCGGCACATAAATGGTACACT
>CAJVPV010000236.1:0-25204 GCA_910591835.1 Acaulospora morrowiae
TTTTGAATTTTTTGATATATTTGTTAAATGTATTGATACTGATATTGTAAAAGTTATTCTAATTAAATAATGATAATAGATTGAAATAAAAATTTAATTTTAATAAATTTTAAAATATTTTCTTTTGATATTTTGTTTAAATTAAATTTAAAAATTGATTTGATTTTTTGAATTTAAAATAATTTAACTTTATTAATACTATCAATAGTTTATTAGTATTGTATTAAATTTCTATATCTTATATTAAATCACTTTAGAAATAAGATTTTTTAAGACATATACATAAGGTACTGATAGTAATAAAGTGGTTAAATACTTTATTATTATATTGTTATCTTATATTTATATAATTAATAGAATATTATAATTAGTTATTTATATAATAAGATTTTAACTTCAATAAAGTAATTGTTTTTAAAATGAAAATTAAAGTTTTTTAAAATTAGATAATAAAGTTTATTGCAGGTAATAAATATGATTATCTGATATATTTGTTTAATAATTAAATTTCTTTTTTTTTATTATATAAAAAGTAAATTACAATAAAAAAATATTTACTTTTTTTTTAAACTTTAGAATAATTAAATAACAAAATTCAAAAATGTTATATATTTTAAATATACAGTATATAGTAAAAAATTATTATTAATAATTATTATAATATTATTTTTTATAAAGTTAGATTTGTTATAAATTATTGTTCTTCTATTAATATTTCTTGAATAAAGTTTTCTTTTTAAGTTTTGTTTCAGTATATAATAGAATTAATCTATTACATGTAGTATTTTTAAATACTTTAAATTTGGTTGGATTATTAAAACATTTGATATTGATAATAATAATTGTAATAAAATTTTTGATATTGTTGAAATTGTTATAGTTAAATAGGTTTAATAGTATTAATTAAGCATGAAGATTAATTTATAAAAATAAAATTATATAAAAAATATTTGATTTATAATTGATAGTAATTATAATTATAAAAAAATTAATTTAAAAAAGAAATATAATTAAACTTTGAATTAGAAGTATCTTTTTAATAATAAAAAAATTGAAAAAATTGAAAAAATAAAATACGTATTTGAAATTATAATTACTATTAATAAATTTATTTGTAACAGGTAATAGAAAATTCATAATCAATTCATTTTAAGAACTTATATTGAATCTGAAGTTTGATATTTTTTGACTTGATTTTTTAAACTGAAAATTTTTTTTAATTAGTAAAGATTTGAATTTTATTTAATTTTAATAATGAAAAATATATTTATTATATTGTACTTTAATTTCCAATTAAGATTGTAAAGTAAAGAGAAACTTTTAGAAATTATTTTAATTTAAATAATAGTATTTGTTATAGTGAAAAGTTTTTTGATAAGGTTATATAATAGTTTGATTACTTGCTAGATATAATTAATTCATTTATTACTTTAATTCAAATATAAAGTATTGTTTATAGTATTGATATTTTAAATTCTGAGTTTATATTTTGAACAAAAATGATTTAAATATTGCTTTAAATAAATTTGATAAAGAAATATTTTTATTGAAAATATTTTTAAAAGAAGTTTGATTTTAAAAAATATTAAATTGTTATAAGAGTTATTTTATAGGTTTTTAATTTGCTAAATATATTTATCTTATAAAAAATATTTTTTTTAAATAGGTAAACATTATCACTTTATTAATTATATAATTGTTTAAAATTTATATATGGAAAAAGTGATAATATCTTTTATATAACTTGCTAAATTATAAGTTTAATGCTAGTTTGCCTATATAAACTATCTAAGTAATAAGAAAAATAAATATTAAAACATTATATATCTAAGATAATATTAAGCAGCTATGAATATCTACTTAGGTTTATATGTAAAAAGATTATAAGAAATAAAAGATTAAAAAAAAAATCCTATTATAAAATAAAAAAATAGATATAAAAAAACTAATTATAAAACTATAAATGCTTTAGATAAAATCATTAAATATATCATGTTAATAGTTTCATTTAACTGAAGTCCAGTAATTGTATTTTCAGAAATGGTCAGACTATTGTTCAAAGTATACAATAGTATTGATGATATATTTTTTTGATAGATGATTGGTTATAGTAATGATATTGTTATTATAGTAGTATGATTAATAAACAGTTTGTTTGTTGGTAGTATAATTTTGTTTTGATTGTTGTTATTAGAAAAGGTTTTATTTATATTAATCAATATATAATATTTTGATTGTATGAATATGTTTGAAAAATTGATAGTATTTGATTAGTTAAGTTTAAAATATTGATTGGTTAACAAAAGTAAACTAATTATAATTTTTTGATAAGAAATTTTTTGTGTGAAAATTTTTGAGTTTTTGTAGCACAGTATTATGTACTGAATAATATTGAGAAATAGGTATTGGATATATTGCTGATGCCTTAAACCAATAGTATAAACAATATTGATGTAAAGTTTGATTTTTGAAATAAAGAAACAGCTTATCAAGAAGAAAATTTGTTTATTTAATAAAAAATATATATTAATAAGAAGTAAAAATAAAAAAAACTTCAAGAAAAATTTGTAAAGAAGTAACTATTACAAATCTTTTCTTATACAATTCAAAAAGAGAGCAAGAGTTTCAAACTTGTATTTTCTTGACCAGATGTTTCATTCTGATACACCAATATACTTCTTTAGTTTTCTTAAGATTTTTATAATAAAAATAAAGAAGATATATAAGGCTTTTAAGTATTGAAAGGTGAAAAAAATATTTATTTTTTTAATTTTAAGAAAAAATTACTATAAAAGAAAATTTTTAAGAAAAAAGTTATATATGGAAAAGAGTTTTTTTAATTCTATTTTTAAGTATTTATTTTATAAACTTTATTATAAAATTATTAATAAATTTTAAATAATAAAAATTTATTTACAAATTTTGATTATAAAAATTTTTTCAAGTTTTTTTATCTCATAATACAAATTTAAATTTTTACAAGCAAATTACAAAAAATATAATAATAAAATATTATAATATAATACAATTCTTATTTTCAAATATTATTAAAAAAAATTTTATTTGAATATTTTAAAATTTAAAAAAAAATAATTCTAAATATTTTTTTTATTAATTTTTTAGACAAATTTATTTAGAAATGCTTACAATTGAAGGGATATATAACAACAAATTTTACATTTATATATAAGTGTCATTATTTATTATTAAAGAATTACTGATATAAACAAATAATTTTAACCTTCTTAATTTCTATATAAATTATTATTTATATATAAATTATTATTTTTATATAAATTATTATTTCTATATAAAAATTTGTATATAATTTTAACAAATAAAATCAATATCATAAATAATAAATACCATTAAATAAACAACTATACTTTATAAAAAAAAAATCTTACAATTTTAAAAAATTTTTTAAAAATAATAATTTAGACAAAATATCTTTATTTATATAGAGCTTTTTAATTATAAAATATAACGAAATATTAAAATTAATCTTAAAATTGATTCACAAAAAAAAAAATTAGAATTAAAAATTTTTTATAATTTAATAAATAATAATTTTTTTTTGCAAATTTGTTAATCAAAAAAATCTTTACTACGCGCTATTATTTATATTTGTTTTACATAACGTTTATGTTTGTGTGCAGTTTTATCATCGCGCATCAGTACTTAATTGGCTTGAATGGTTAATCCAGGGTCGCTCAGATTATCGAGAATTACTATTATAAGATTATTTCGGGTTTTTTTAATATCCCTAAAGGCAATCCTTTTCTGTTTTGCAAAGTGCAAGTTGAGACTGAACGCTAATATGATCCTAGATGTACTTAAACCAAGTCATGTGAAAAAAACCAATATAAATGATCGCCTACTACTTTCTGAGTACTTTTTTTTTTTTACTTTTTTAAAAATATATTTCACAGGGGCATTATTGTTCTAAGAAGAGAAATGGCTTTCAGGGAAGAGGATAACTATATTAATAAAAATAGAAAACCCCATAATCCGAAATCATCTAAATATGTTAATGACCCGATTCATGTAAGCTTTCGAGTTTCTTTTTTTGGTTCCTAGGGTTTCTTTCTGACGTTGTTAAAGAAATGAAAAAAAAAAAAAAAGATAAATAAATAATTTGAATGATAATGTCTTGTTTCAAATAGGGATACATGGAATTCGATGATTGGGTTGTAGACTTTATTGATACCCCACAATTTCAGAGATTACGAGACATAAAACAGCTTGGAAGTACTTACTTTGTTTTTCCGGGAGCAAGTCATAATCGTTTTGAACATAGTTTAGGTATGACTATCATGCATAATTTACTGCCACTATAAATTTATCATCAAATACCGTTTTAAATCTGGTCGCATTAGCCAATTTTGCATTTTGAACTGTATTATAGGCACTGCGCACCTTGCGAATTCTTTGGTGAAGAGACTTTTTGATCAACAACAACACGAGCAAATTTCGTCGGACGACATAAAATGTGTAACTTTGGCAGCCTTATGCCATGATTTAGGTAAATTTTGCAACTGTTTATTATCATTATTGTTATTTCTTAAACAGTTCCGTTCTTTTAGGTCACGGACCTTTCAGTCACGTGTTCGACAACACTGTTGTTCCCAAACTGTTGTATGTTAAATTCGAATGCTATGATCATGTGTTAAGTTTATTTACTAACATGTTATCTCTTAAGAAAAAGTGGTGAGTGGAGACACGAAGTCGGGTCGGAAATGATGTTGGAGTATCTTCTGGAAGAAAATTCTATGGATTTCGATGAGAAAGATGTAAAGATTATCAAGGACCTCATTACCGGTGAAGTAACAGATAGGTAAGCACATGTGCTTGGGTAATAAAGTAATTATTAATTAATGCTAAAAATTAAATCTGCGTTGCTTTTGATTAATAAGCAAGAGGTCTTTCATATTCGATATTGTCGCGAATAAGCGTAATTCGATCGATGTTGACAAATTTGATTATCTCGAGAGAGATTGTTATTATTTGGGGATGAAATCCAAGTTTGAGTTCACACGTCTTATGAATTTCTCCAAGGTCATTGATGATCAGATCACATACCTTCACAAAGAATACTTTAACATTTCTGACATGTTTCATACTCGTTACTCTTTGCATAAACGGGTGTACAACCATCGTGTTAGTAAGTTAGTTATTATATCATTCAATTTGATTTAAAAGGATTTTTAATCAGTTTCTTTTCACCTATAGGCAAGTCAATTGATCATATGATAGCCGATGCCCTAGTTAAAGCAAACCCTATCTTTCGTTTCACAGATGTAATCAGCAATCGTGAGGAGTATCTCAAATTAACCGATGGTATTTTATATAAGATCGAATATTCAAATGATCCAGTACATAAACTTAATTTTCGTCATTTTTTCTTACATCGTAATATTCAACTCTAATAATTACTTCTGTCAATAAACAAAATATTCTAGGAGTTGGAAGAATCTCGAAAAATCATAAAAAATTTAAGATATCGGAAGCTATATAAATTTGTCGATGAGTGTTTGATTCCAGCTGAATATTATTCTCACGTTACGGAGGTTTGTTATCAATAAGTCCACGTCAGATATAACGAATTTCTATAATTGACCTTATCTATTTTTTTTCTACAGAAACATCTCAACGAATTAGAAATAGTTAGCCATCAAACTGGGGACGATCCTATATCTGTAGAGGATGTTATCGTAGATAGAGTTAAGATGAACTACGGCAAAGGAAATCAAAACCCACTTGACTCTGTTAAATTTTATGGAAAATATTCCAAAGACAATGATGGTAGATTCATTTATCAATATAAAAAATGTGTTACTTTTTTTTTGATTTCCCTTTTGGAAGATTTATCTTGTTTTGTTAAAATTTTCAGCCTTTTGCATAGAAAGCTCTGAGGTAGCTTATCTTGTGCCTGAGAAATACGAGGAGGAAATTGTAAGAGTATTCTCTCGTGATCCGGAAAAGGTGAGGCTTACTGAGGATACTTATAGAAATTGCTTGACTTCACACTTAAAACAAATATATCATTCAAGGTCAAACCAATACAATACGCATTCCGATCATTAATGCATAAACTGATAAAACCAAAATTTAGCCAAGGGTGGCTTATTCCATAAATTTGGTAAAATCTCTATTGCTAACTTGTAGATGCTCTTATTTATTTGGCTTGGTTAAGTGAAATCTAATAAAATTGGTATTTTCTATCAATAAACTATAGTTACATGAAAGTAATTCGGAACATCAAGATAAGTTAAATATGTAGGTTAAGGGTCAATTCTTAATTTTTCTTAATAATTTATCCATATCTTTTTCTTCATAACTTTAGCATAAATTAACTAGAAAAAATGTATACTAAATGTTATTTAAAAACGACTTTTGATCTTTCGAGTTGAAATTATATATTTTTTTAAAAAAAACATATCTTATGAAACTACTGTATTATAATGAAATTATTATAGTAATAAATTCGAATACTATCATTATCCAATTTTTTAACCGACTGTAATTATGTGAGAGTTACTTGGGTTTTTTTTAAACTATCTAACTTACGTATACAAAAATATTGAATAACATAGAAAGAACGATAATAAATTCTTTTTGTTTCCTTAAATATATTCTTTCTCTTAAATTTCAAGATTCTTATTAAAAAAAGGAATTTAAAAAATCTTGAGAATTTTCGTCAAAATTCGGGTCAATCAATCAATACCAAGGTTTTCTTTTTGTGTTTATAAAGAAGCCATATAAACTTCATCGTTATTATTGAATTAGTCGACAAATCAGCATAATCTTTTTATACTGTATATTATTTAAATTTTTAAATCATTTCAATTTATAACATCAAATCTTTTAATAAAATTATTACTGCCACACAAAAATTTCTTTAATTATATCTAATTTGAAAAGATTTTGCATTTATTATTATTTTTTTAACGTGTTATCGTTTTTTTATAATTTATCGATTACATGTCAAAGATTGAAAATTAAATATATTATAAATTAAATGACCAAATTGATCTTATTGAATTTATACTAATAGCAAAGTTACTGTTAACACGATAATATACATACAGTATATTGTATATAATAATAATAATAATTATTATTATTATTCTTATTATTATTATTATGTACTTAATTATTTGATAAAAATAATTATAAAATAAAAATTCAACTAAAATTAGTATAATATATATTTTTTTTCAATAATAATATCATTAACAAAAATAAAAGCCTTTTGTAAATATATTGTATGTAAATATTTAATTACTTGATTTATTATATTTTAGTAAACTCATTTTTAATTTTTTAAAAAAAATTTCAAGTTTGCAACATTGTCAAATTTTTAAAATTATAACAATATGCTGAAATTGTGTTTATCTTGTTTATCAACAGCATAAATTATAATTGATAAAGAAGATTTTTTTAAAAAATTTTTATTTACATAAAAGAATACATCTTTCTTGTAGAATTATTAAATTTTGTTATTCTTATCATTTATTATATATATATAATTTAAATAATAAAAACATTATTATATTCATTACCATTTATTATTAATAATTTATAGTATAAACTAATGCAAACCACTGCAACAATAACAAAAAATTCCCGTGGATATATATATATATTATATTAGATTTATTTGTTTTAATGAATTATTTGATAATAAATTTGTGTTATCTTTTTATGCAAATATTATTAATACAATTTATAGATGCTATTCCGAATTGATATATTAAGAAAATAAGCGTGAGGTTATTATAAATTACTGTCAGTGATCTATCACTGAAGCCACTTGACTATTTTTTTTTTACAATTATTAAAGTATTAGGAAAGTAAACCGCAACCCATATTTAAATTTTAAACAAGGCAAAATCAATCTGTATGCTCAACATTCAAATCAATTTCGTTTGGGGAGACCACGATATTTCACTTTCTGGAACTAGACCAGATAGATAATTCAGGAAATCATGTGTAAGTATTGACGCGGAAATCGAGAAAAGTAATGTGGTCGAGTATAACAGAAAGATGAATACGAGAAATTCTTTCGATGGAAGAGGGTAGAAATTAACCATTTTGGCTTTCTAGATTTGATGTATTTCGGGAAGTTATGGTAGGAGATAAACTTTAAGGAGCGTCGATTTTCAATTATTTTGTGGAAGGAAATTGTGTCCCTTTTTAAACAAGAAAAAAGCGTTGGTACACGTGATCTAAACAAAAGAAAACACATAATAATACGTTCAATACTACGGTAGTTTTGTATCACGGCCATAATGCTTTCAATAAATTTTGTGAATCCGATTGATTCGATGCGCAAATCAATGTTAATAAATATGCAAAGTAATTCACATTATTGTAAGAGCACTAATTAGAGAATGCGATTTTCGTATACGCGTTCATGAGGAAAACACGTGGTTGCTTATCAAATAATTATTTCGCATAAAATGATAAATAGAATCGCGTGATTTCATAGGGTTTGAACATTATTAAATCAAATTTATAAGCTGGTTAATTTTTTTTTTTCGAAAACAAAATTTCTGCGTATCATTTAATACAAATATACACATACACATACATATATATATTACGAAATGAAAAAACAAATTTAATTATTTTATTATTAATCTTAAATGCGACCATTAAATTTATTTATATTGTTAATTGCATTATTATATTTAAACTAAATAACTAAATATGAATATATGAATATAAGTCGTTACTAATATTAATTTTTTTTAAAAATAATAATTTTATAAATAACTTTTTATTTAATGATTTTTATTTACAATTATAATACATACTGAAAAAAATTATTTGTTTCTTAGTAAATACTTGTAAATTAATTTTTAATCAATCCAAATTATTAAATTTAATTAAAATATAAAGATAAAATTATTATACAAAATACAGTTCTTATATATTTGATGTTTCTTAAAAAACTATAAATTTTTTAGACATTGATATTTATAGTAAAAAAAAATTATCAAGTTTTTTTATAAAATTATTTCAAAAATTATAATTAATAAGAAAATGTTTTTACAATACTTTGTTTTTACTATACAGTATAAAAAAATTGTTAAAATTTATAAAAAAAAAAATTTTTTTTTTTAATTTTACTACGATATATTTGCATAATACATTCAGTTTTTAAAAAATAAAACATAAATAAAACTAAAAAAAAAAAAATTTTATTTATTTTTTTATTTGTTTGATATTTGATATTTTAATCTTACACAATTTCTTGTATTTAATCAATCTAGATACAAAAAATAAATTAACTTTTAAATAGAATTTAATTATAATTTATGATTCTAAATAATTTAATTTATTTTAATTTATTTTATTTTAGTATGTTTAATATTAAGGGATAAAAATTGGTTTGTAAAAACAAGATTATTACTTTTACTTTTTAATATACTGTATATATAATATAAACAATAATCACGTAATAATTACAATGTGCGTAATAGTAACTTTCTTAGATTTCACATTCCTTAATATTAAAGCACAAATTATTATAGGATTTACAAAAGTTTATAAAATACATTTGAAAATAGCAATAATTGAATCCTCTTGAGCATTCCTTGTTCTTCGTGATATGATCGTCAAAGTTGTTAATCACGCTTGCTACAAAAATGTTCATAATAGTTTAAATAGTTTAAATACATGTTGCAACTGTTATGTGTGCCATTTTCCGCAACTAAAAGATTTCAGAATATGTTGTAATCATTGATCGTTTTTTCATTTATGCGAAAATTACACACGATTCAGTTCACCTCTTTTATTCTCTTCATGAAAAATTTTGCAATAGTCATCAAAGAAATTATCATCGTCATCATCCTCTTCAAATAAATGTTCACTGTCATCGTAGGAACTTTCTTCATAATCTATAAAACCCCGTTCGTCACGATTTTCGCTTTTTTGATAAGAATCATAATTTTCGAATCTTTGTTCTCTTTCTTTGTCTTTGTTTTTTGCAAGGATCACAATAAAGACGACAAGAAGCACAAGAATTTTTAACGACATTGTAAATTTGTTGTGGTCGAATATTGATGATAGGTATTAATGTCGATTCTGAACAATCAGACTTAAATGTCAAACAAGTTTATATATAATCATAAAAGAAATGTATAGAACTAACCTCAGCTTGACATCAATTAATCAAACTTTTGTGAGTGCGTAATTGTTGCATGATCTCTTAAAATTGTCATGTACACACATGAACTATCGATCAGACCACGTTATTATTGTTCATAGGACATTTTGAATGCAATTGGTTATAATAAAACTTCGTGGTAGCTGATAGAAACCTTCAATATAATTCACGGCTAGTCTAAAAGACAATTCGGTTACAAGGCAGAAGTTAAAGTTACTTGATAACAATGATCATACGCAAAATGTAGTCAAATATCTAGGTATTTAATATTCCTCGAAAATTAATTCGTATAATTATTTACATTTTTTTTTCTTCCCACCATTACCAAGCGCTTCTCAATTAACCCCTTCGATCTTAGCCAAGCCAAGAATGCTATCTCCCAGGGTAACCTGTAAGAACAAATTCTTAAGGCCATAAGGTCCCTTGAGACTAACACCTTCGACTTCGTTTTTTAACATGTTGACCCCACTCGGAATAATATTATTTTGTTTAAATGCATCTGTCAATTCTTGGAATATAAGACCGTTTCTATCAACAATCCAAAATCTATATTCCTCGGTGTTCTCTTCCTTTATCTCGCCTGTGAATTGACCGGTAATTTCAAGTTTTTCCGGAGTAATTTGAGTAAAGTTGAATTGACCCGTTAGGTGTTGTGGAAACGACTTTAGAAATGAGGGATCTTGTGAGTTGGTGGTGAAAATCGCCACTGCCTTAGAATCATTTGTCTGACTTTCGACGTGGTCATTATCCATTGTTGATGATGTATTTAAAGATATGAAGAGCCTGTTCTCGGCAAAAATGAGTACCGCACTGTGGAAGAGAATACCTTGAAAGATTTTCTAGTCCAATAATGGGCATATTGTTCTGATATAACAAAGTTCACTTCCTTATCAGGCTAAATTCTTACGTATTACATACGTAAGTAAAAACTGCGCTTTGATATAATGTGTGCTTAAAAAATTTTTTTTTTTTTTTTTTTTACTTAAAAAATAATTTGCAACAAAAAAGGCCATATTTAAAAACCAAAAAATATTTGTTGTCATTTTTGGTTTGAAGGTTTGACAGTATGTTGCATCTTATTGAAATAAATAAATACTGCGTACGATACATAATTTGTTGGTTTTAAATCCTTATTTATGAATCTATAATATTAGGAAATTCGTTGATTGATTATTTGTAATGATACATTTAATTAGAAACTAAAAAAATCAAAATCATTCATTTGTACTTAAACCGTGTATTAACATAATAATATCTTCTTCTTTCCATTTAAATAATCCTCGGTGGGTCTCTTTAAATAGTTTTTGCAGCATTCAAATAATACATTCTTGTGATAAGATGGATGTTAAAAATAGTATTTAGTTAGATAATAACAAACTATCTGAAAACCATGTACATGTAATTGAAAATTTTTTCACGAACCGGCGTGCATTTCGTACCAATGTCAAAGTTTAATATCTTCTGCAATCTTTCCTCCAACTATCTTCAGAAATTTAACTTTGCAATCCCTGTTCCAACGCGCAAACTACGTATCCACTCAAGCATTATTCTTGGTGCTCGCTTTATCCCGGTCTTACGCGTACCTTTTAATCCCGTCGTCAAGCGAACTTTTTACTCCAGCGTTACGCGCTCAAATTGTGTGTGCACCCCCAAAAGAGCAGTAGCTTATTTTGGACCGCCGAACACGGCTGGAGCAATTTTATTCTGGGAAACCGGGACTGGAGTCACCATCATCCATGGTCAATTTAGTGGAGGGTTCCGGAATGAAAGGGAGGATTATGTTAATATCAAAATTTATCGTGAAAATAAAATGTTATTTGATCTCAACCCTCTGGACGGAAGTTTAAGAAAGATTTTTAGGCTTCGGGAGAATGGGTCAACGGATTCTTTTGTATTTGTTGTCCCAAAGAGTCTGATTAGCGAAGAACCCAAGATCGTTGGATCTTATGTGGTTATTAATAGTCTTGTTAATGGATTGATTGCTAAAGATCTTATCGTGGCCATGAATGATTAGGCTGTTTCATTACAAATAGTACTTTAAAAACGAGTTTGTGTTTTCTCAACATCATTCAAGTATTGACAACTTTTTTAAAGATTTATTTCTCGAGAAACTATAAACAATATAATACAAAAATAATACATATAAGTTTTTCTTTCCTATTAATAATCAAATAATCTGGTTTTATGAAGAAGAATTTAACATGAAAGTTTCAATCGTCATGCCAAAAAACAAGCAAACATATTACACCGGCGGTGATAATCAACACCGCTATTGAAAGGAGAAAAACAAACCAAAATTTCCTTGTAAGTTTGCCGTGTTCCCTCCATGGTAAACCCCACAGATTATCTGTTTTAAGCCCATTTCTTGCGTGAATATTTTCTCCATGTTCCTCACCGTCATAAACCTCATAAAAATTGTTACCGTCATTAGACAACAACGTAAAGGGTATCTTGGCATCCAGTGAGCTCGATTGTTCAGGAGCAACAGCGCTCGAAGATGAAGAAAATGCCATTAGAATTGAATTTAGTGGTTGCCGTGTAGTTTTTGGATGGGGTCGTAAATCAAATCTGACGGCCTTTTGTGGTGGAAATTTTGGTTCCTGAACAACTTTCAGTTTACCTTTTTTTCCCGGGGTATCACCATTCAGAGACCACGTAATGTCATCATTGTCTTCGTGAAAATCTTGAAAATCTATCGCGTGATAGGGAGAGCTATGTATCAGTAATGGTGGTAAAACCGGTGGTTTCGAAGGTACCCTAGATAATTTATTTCTGGTTTCTGGCATCTTTTACTCTTTCCCAAGAATTCACCAAACGACAAAGATTCAAGTGTTTTTTCTTTTTTCATGAATAACGTAAACAATAAATAATATAAACGCCTAAAAGTATCACAATTTCCGTTAAATTTAGAAATATTACTTTTTCTGTTTGTTGTGAAACCGAGAAGGAATTGCTTAAAGAGTCATCCGTGTAGCATGTGGGCTTGATATTCGAGAGATTTGTACGTAGTGGCAGATACAAGGTCACTCGCGACTTACCAAAAACGTAGACGCCAAGCTATTAATAAAACACTATGTTTCTTTCTATCAGTTGTATTGATGCGATAGTTTGTATCATGCACGATCTGCCTAATTCAGATCCCAAGATTTGCCACATCGATTCTATTTTTAATTTCTTATAATAATAGATTAGAATTTAAATAATTTGGAAAATGCATTTACAGTATTTAACACCGACAATGCTTTAAATGGTTTTTTTTTTTTTTTTTTTTTTTTTTTTTTATAATAAATAATATTATATTTGATAATGATAGTATGTACTGTACAAACAAAAAAGGGTTTATCAGATTCGTTTAAAATTGGTATAAAATTTATTTTAATAAAAAAAAAAAAAAAATCTTTTTCTGTACGATATGCTGTATCCACCCACCTACGCTATTTTGATGATAGAAAATCGATTCTCGAATAATTTGAAAAAACCGAAAATTCAATTCATTTTTATTATTTATTATTATTATTTTTTTTAAAAAAATTTTTTTAATATTTGTTACAATAATAGATAAACAAGATTTCCTGAAATTTTTTCGTCTCCTAAAAATCTTTAAAAATCTTTAAAAATCTTTAAAAATCTTTAAAAAAACTATTTTTTCAAATGATCGTGTCTATATAATTCTACGTACACTATTTTCAATGTTCTTATAAAAATGATGTATTTTAAACAAGTAAATACTACAGTACCTTCAAACATGTATAAACCGTTTTGTATTATGAAATTGAATTGTGAAAAAGTAACGTCATTAAATGTAATCATTCGTAGGTCGTGCAATGCAATTTTCTTCTCACGATTTTCCATATAAAAAGAAGTTCTCGTAAAAAGCTACGTTCATTTCATAACAATGAACAAGTTAATATCTTATACGATCTTCCTTTTAATTATCTTCACCAATTTTAACTCTGCCAATTCCCTTCCTAATCACCTAGTTTTCCAGGACGAACCCATCGTTACGGTTTCTTCTCCTGATTCCTCTCCCTTGCAAACTACTACGTGTACTTATCCCTATCCTACACATACCTTTTATCCCACTGATTCTCAAATAAGAGCATTAGCATATTTTAATCCACCGGACACGGCCACCGGATTGATTTTATTCTGGGAAACCAGTAGCGGAATAACCATCATCCACGGTCAATTTAGTAGAGGGTTTAAGAAGGACAGCGAAGAAGATATCAGTATTAAAATTTACCGTAACAATGAAGTGATATTCGATCTTAAGCCTCAAGGTGAAAGCTTAGCTAATCTTTTTAAGATTCGACCAAATGGATCGACGGATTCTTTCGTATTGGTTGTCCCAAAAAGATTGATTAGAGAAGAACCCAAGATCATCGGAGCGTATGTAGTTATTGAGAGAAAGGATGATTTGATTGCCAAAGACCCTATCATACTTTTGGAAGGTTATTTTTAAGATACAGATGTTGAAATTCATTAAGGAGTGAAGTTGATTTTCTGATGTTATTTTTTTCTTCTTGTTAATTCTATCATTCTTTAATGAGTTGTCTTCGACGTGTGTTTTATGCGTATACAGACATGCTATTGACGAGAAAATGATCAAAATTTCTTTGTAAATTTATTATGCTCATCATTTCATAATAAATTTTAGGCTTATATCTTGCGTATTGCTTTTACCATCTGTTATGGAAAATTTTTTTCAAAGAAACCACAAAGTCATTATCTTCGCGAAAATCATGCAAATCCATTGCATGATAGGAATGATTTCAAAGATACTCTGGATAATTTATTTCTGGAATGTTTACTATTTCCCAAGATGACTTCTTTCTAAATTGTTAACATAAATAATCATACAGATGCCTAGATACGTGAAAAACAAAATTGCTTAAAGATCATTCGTGTAGCATTTGACCTATTTGACCTTTGATACAATTTATGAAACCTCTCACGTAGCAAGCTTGAGTTTGCTGATCGGACCGGAAATTCCGGATTTTTCCGTTTTTCCGTAAACAGGTCCTATTCTATTTACGAAATGAACGAGAATTTACGTACGATCTAGAATCGACTGGAAAAATCCGGGCTTAACAAGAATCCATCGGACCGATTACCATCCCTGTGTAACATTCTTGAATTAATTTGAAAAACAAATTGTATCCTTGAAATCAATCAAGTCTAGTCAATTTTCTTTGAAACTTTTCGAATCCGAATAGGTTTGACAAAAATTTTTAAAATAGCAAGTAAAAATAATAAATATATTATCTTGACGCAGCTTTACAAACAATTGTTATGTATTGTGACTAATTGACCATCGAATTTTATGATATAGCAATTGCGCCATAATTAAAAAATGTGACAAAATTAGTTTTGGTTTTAGTCTTGGTTTTTTATTTTTTTTTTTTATTCAAATATATACTATATTTTACATGTATTACTGTACTTTAATTATCAAGTAAATATATTAATGGCAAACAATTGAAAAGGCTGAAAGGGCACAGTAGATTTCACGTGACTGATTAGCGCTCGCAGCAAACACGACTCGATGGCGAAGAAATAAAACAAATGGTTTTACTTGCATGGTTACAACGCAATCATCAAAACTAAAGGTAAACATGTCGGTGTTTATTGTGTATTCAATATATGATAGTAAACAGAGTTACGGCCAAGAATTTTTTGCTTTAAAATTTTTAATAGAAATATTTACTTAATATTTCGGTACCACATGGAAATATACTTCATTTGATATTGGAATATCACGGATTTTCATTGGTTTGCAAAATATTTGATTTGGGTTTTTAATGTGAATCGGTTTCAAGATTTGTCACGTCTCGAATATTTCGAATATTTACTTTTTTTTTGTTTTATATCAAATTTAAATTATATTAATCATGAACTTGCGGGTTGTGTATATTGTGCAGTATATTGCTGCTGTCGTCTCATTTGAGTATCTGCTAGATACTTGATTATCCTATCCTAATCCTGGTTCTTTATTACTACTTCTTTTATATTACAAGTGTATTCCACCACTAAACCAAGATCGATCTTTTTTGACCATTCTGTCTTTCTACTTATCTACCCCAAGTGTGTCATGCTCAAACGCGTAATACTCTCATCACATACTTGCCCCTTATTTACCCACAATAACATAATTTATATACGGCATTAATAGCAAACGTGTTGAACCATACTAATTTTTTATTTGGTTTCAGTTAAACGGGATTTGTTAGCTTGTTGGTCAAAGCTCAAACTTGATCATTCAAAAAAGAACTTGAAATAACTGTACATCTCTTTATGTGCGTATATGTGAAATCGAAGTTTTTATTAACGGTGAATGTTATAATGTACTTTATTCCATTTTCGATAGCATCCATGCGGGAAGTGAATTTTTATAATACTTGGTTGACATCCATACGGGAAGTGAATTTTTATAATACTTGGTTGAAAATCGATATGAATGCTCTTAATTCGTTTATTTTATTTCTTGTTAATGTCACTTAACATATCAATGTTCTTATGTTCTTATTTTACATACGTTACTTTATTTTCTATTATATACTATTTATTATCAAATGACGTGCCAGAAAAATGCGATTCTCAAATAATGTTAATATACATGTTTTTTTTTTTGTTTTTTTTAATACAAAACAACATCTTTACAATGAATCCATCTCTCTATATATGGATTGATCATGGTTGTCGTTGATAAATTCAGGTGGATATGAACTAATCCCCAGTGAGTTCTTCAACATTAAATCGTATGTATTTAATAATATTAAATTATTCATGTATATGTCATTGTCCTTGTATATGGGAATTAAATTCGGGTCTTGCCATAGGAATTGGCTGTTTAATTCTAATGGTTGATTGTATTCGTAGATGTTTATGGGCGGAATCTCGGGATTTACTAAACCGTCGGTATTCGGTACGCCGGAATCGGGGCTTAAGGTACCTTGAAACGGAAAATTGAGTCCGTTGGCAAAGTCAAATGAATCGGTTGAATTGTTTGATAGATCGGGTGATGAATTACTCGATATCGGTGAAAGTTCGGAGTTTGGATAAGTCTCGCGAGGGTCAAATGATGTTGACGTGTAAAGATCATAATGTCTATCCGGTGTTAACAAAAAGCTACCCGTCTCGGGGGAAATAAAATGTTGATTTGAAATTTGTTCGTTATTCACCTCGGGTGATCTTTCTGCTATGCTCGGCGAATGAGCATTCGAAGGTGATTCTCGTGAAATTTCGTTAGTCGGAGGTTGGAAAGAAACGATATTCCATCTCTTACGCTTTTTTCGACGCTCCAATTTCGGATACATCTCACTACGATAGTTGTAGGCATCTTTTGCTAGTTTTTTGTAATAGGATCTAACTTCCTCGCTCTCATTTTCCCAAGATTTTGATGCCATCGACGATACTGTAGTCATTGGAAGATGGTATCCACCAGTTTTTGCTGCCTCAACAAAATTTTTACGATAAATAATAAATGCATTCGGCGACCTAGGGGGTTTGCTAGCACCGTCCTCTGGACTTATAACTAAATCCTTGGGTTTGATTTTTGGAGGAAACTCTGGTCTGATTATGGGATTATTGTCTTTGTTTCTTATCGTATTATTGATTCGTTTGTTCATGACTGCCACGAAAATATTTTTTTTGTTAAATTCATGTTGAGAAGCAACCTCGCCTTTTTATAGTTTTTTTCGGATCCTTAAAGGGAAGTTCATGACGCAATTTCTGCACGTGGTAAAAAAAACAAAAGCATATTCCTAATATACTGTATGCATATGTAATTAAAATTTTAATTGTAATTTTGTTTTGTCTTCTTACTTGAGGAATAGAGAAATTACTGTGCCTATGAAACTTAATCGAAGGATAAACATTTTTGCTGAGGATTAGGAAAATTTCTTTACCCGGAACCGCTTGCTCTTCGAGTACAAAAAAATGCCCATGAGGTCTGCCTGGACTGGTTCGACTGCACAATTACGTAGGCAATGACCTAATCCGAATGTGGACGGAGCAAATCTTGGACCGCAGATCCAAAATCGAAAATTCTTTAAGTATAGTTTCAAGTCAGAGAAATTCTTTAAGTTTGTGTTTGACTATCCAATACACGTTGCGTATGCTCAAAAAAGTATATGACGATCCTAATGCACAATATCGTCGACACGTAATCCTTTCTCCAATATAATGTTTCACTTTAAATGACGAAGTCCGTACGTACGTATATACTTGCATACGCAATTCATAAATCAACAATGCATATGGGTCGACCCGAATGGGTATATCTTTACGGTCATGAGTTACTTGAATTTACAATGTCGACCAATAAAATAATCTCGGACAAATTCCTCGCCTTACTAATACAAATTAATTATATCTGCTTAGTAAATCCGAATGCTGTTTCGTTGTGTTACACTAATGCGCCATTACAAGTATAAAGTTTATCGGAAAATTCTGGAACTCCCGAAAATCTTCCACATGACATATTATGGATTAATAATGATTTGTTTATTCTTATTATTAATCATGTTGACGTCATTTTTTCATTACTAATGTAACGGTGCATAAGAAAATATTAAAAAAATATAAATACTAAAAATACTAACTATATCATACATTCTGATCTCAAAAAAAAAAAATTGAAAAAAAACAAATTTGTATTTCCATTTATAATTTATAATTTAATAGAATAAGACAAATATATGCCGTAAATGCATATAATATACATTGTATATTTGAAAACACAAAACATAAAATTATCTAAAATAATTTTTTTAAAATTAAATTATTAAATTACATTTTTATATATAAAAACAAAAAACAATAATCTCAACAATTTGATCTGATATTAAATTTTTTGTTTTTTTTAAAAAGATAATGTAATAATTTGTTATATATAAGGGTAATTATTTTTGAAGGCGACAAAAATACTAGATATGATTTTTTCGAACCCAACTTTTAAACAATGCATATATAGTATAAATTTTAAAATCATGCTAGAAAATTTCGGTTCGCCTTCGAAAATAATTACCCATAAATTAAATATCACATGTATGGATAATTCAAATCATATCATTTTATTATTAAATATATAATAATTTAATTAATGTAAAATTGATATTAAATTATAATAATAGGAATATATAATATATAAAATTTATTATGTAATTTAATTTATTATTATTTAATATTATTAAAATATTATATAAATTTGATTTTAATTATATATTATTTGATTGATTTTAATTTATTTACATATAATATAATGTAATTAATGTATGATTAAATCATTAGAACTTGGATTGACATTTCAAAAAATAAAAATCTTATTCAAATTTAATGAAAATTTAAAAAGTTTATTTATTTATCTATTTTAAAATTAATTAAAGAAAAAAGTTTTGAAATTAATTATCAAAAAATTCTAATTTAAAAGAAAAATTATTCATAAAAAATTGATATTTTTTCTAATTAAAGATTTTAAATATAAAATTTCAAGAAATATAAAATACATTTTTTTGAAAAGAAAATATAAACTAGAAAATTAATTTAGAGCAGTGAGAAATTTGAAGTTCAAATTAATTTTTAAAATTTCAACAATAGTATATTTTAAAAGATCTAGTAATTAGTAATAATATTAAACAATAACTTGAAATAAAAAATATAAATAAAAATATAAATAATCCTTTATATAGAAATTATATTTCTTATTTCTAAATTAAATATAATTCAATTTTTAAGAAGTAATATTTTATTTTTCTAAAGTTTTTTATTTTTTACTATAATTAAATAAATATAAATTTAAAAAAAAATTTTTTTAATAAATGATAAAATATTATTATTATACTATAGATTTATAAATCTTGTAAAATATATATATTAAATTTATTTTTTTAATAAAAATATAATTTAGTAAAAAATTAAAACTATAAAAAATAAATTTCTTACTTTATATTATTTGTATTAAATTATCAAAAAAATCAAAGCACATATTCTTAAAGTTTTGAAATTAAAATTTTTAATATAGTTTCAATTTTAAAATTTTAATTATTATAAATAATATAATATATTTGTTATTTGATTATATAAAATTAATAAAAAACTCTCTTCTGATAGTATCTGTTTTGTTAAAAATTTTTCTTTTATAATAATTTTAAGCAAGAAAAAATGGTTTATACTCTTTATTGCAAATAAGCTTCAGCTCAAGAACTTAAAAACTTTCAAGACAACTGGTGCAATAGGATGGAACCTCTGGTTGAAATCTACTCAAGTTTGGAAGTTTTGTTTATTCTTCAGTTGCATGAGGAAAGGTCTATAACAGTTCTCTTTTCTTTTGTTCTCTTGTATTTTTCCTTTTTTTTATTATATCACAAAAACTATTCACATTAATATTATTACATTTGCTAAATTAAACACTTTTTCAAAAACATATTTAAATAAAATTGTTAGGTCTATTGTTTGTTTCGACACAACCTTCACATATAACTTTACCATAGCACTATTTACTGCATTATTTCAAAATCTTCAAAAAAATTTTTCAAAAAATCAAAATCAGTTTACTTGCTCCAGATAATCATCACTCTCCAATCATCCAATCAGATTTTATCAAAACAACAAAGAAAAAACTGAACCTGTTTAAATCGGTTTTTTAACACAATAACAACAATAACAACTAATATAACAACAAATAATATCAATTATATTTTATTATTTATGTCAATAAGGGTTATGTATCTAAGACCAATGCCAGTATAAGGGCCAGACTATTGATCATCTTTTAAATATTTTTTTTGTTTATATAGATCTTATAATTCAAATAACCTAGTTTTAGTTTCAGTAGTCAATGTTATTGTAGCTTTAGTTTATTTTTCTTTTCAATTTTTTTCAATTTCTTATTCTTTTTATATCCAATCAAAAAAATTTGAGTAAGTAAGCATAACTGCTTTCAGCTATATTTAGCATATACAATATTGTTTTAAATTATTTTTGATATCAGCTAGATATAGATGGGTAGGCAAGCTAATATTTAACTTGTTATATGTTTTTTGCATCCAAGAGATGTTGTTTTTTTCACAAGTATATATAACTTTAAGTATCATACCAATAAATAAAGAAATGATGTTTACCTACCGGAAAAAAAAAAGATTATATAAAATTAATCTAAAAAATATTGTTTAAATTTTTTATATATTATTTATTATATTATAATACTATAGATATATTGTATATCAAATTACAGTATATCTTTTAATAAATTTTAAAATAAATATTTTTTTATTATCAAATGATTTATTAAAAAACAATAAATATATATATTGTTTTTACTATTGTATCCAATTTAAAAATCTTATTTTAGAAGATATTTAAAATATTTTTGAAATTTAAATGTTGAATTGAAATCATTTATATTTAAAAAGAATTCAAGATATACTCATTGCTCTAACCTATAACTGGAAAATATGGAAACACCAATTTTGTATCATGTTCTTCGTTTCTTCAATTTTTTGTACCACTTAATTATTTCTTCGTCTATTCTCAATTTTTTGTACCACTTAATCGTTTCTTCAATTTTTTGTACCACTTAATCGTTTCTTCTTCAATTTTTTGTTTATCCTCAATTTTTTGTAACACTTAATCGTTTCTTCAATTCAAATAATCACTATATAGCTGTCAAGTATATATGAATTTTTCTATATAAATGTCCTCAAAATCTGCATTGAGCGCATGAAAAAACAATTGCTTGTTTCTCAATCATCTCTTACAACGGCTGCGATATTATGCCGGACCAACCATTCCTGCTTAAGTTGTAAAAAAAGAAAGTATAATGCGATAGAAAAACCCTCTTTTGCCCCAATTGTCTAAATTAAAAGAATTATATCTCAATATTTTTTATTCGCCTTATTAATGGATAAACCTCGTTGGAAAGAGTGTGAGGTAGGGAAGCTCGCTTTTAATCGGTGAAATTTCCACCACGCGTACTTCATTAATACTATAATATATTATCTATACATTTTTTTCTACCTTATCCATTATTGCTAATCTGTTTCGTCGTTTCAATCTTGACGATCGCGCCAAATAATACTTCAATTTCACTCAATTCTCTGATTTTTAACGCACCACGAATACAGCACCAAGGATCATCTCGAGATTCAAACGGTGAAGATCATTTGATCGCCAAACTAACAGCAAGGAATTTTGCTACTGTGGCCGGACGTATAGTTCACCAAACTAATTGGACACTGAACGCAAGATATCAATACACCCTATCAACAAAACAATTCGTTCAGTCATATTTTCAAGATCTATACCAAAGTCCTTGTATGTTATTACAGCAGCAGGAAACTTATCGGATGACTCAAATTAGGAATATCGCGGTTCCTTCGGACACGTCCGACAGAGACCAATCACGTGATTTTGCTCTTATGCAAAAAATGCGGCATCATGACATATCATCGTACCCTCAACCCAAACTATCTGGAATGCATAGTTTTAACATTGCTATCCTGGAAATTTCACTTGGAAAAAACCAAATTCTTAGAAAAAATTCGTTTTCTTTGGAAATATCAGATACATATGACACACCTCAGTGTGTTTGTTTAATTCCCTTGGAATCTATCCATGCAGAGAACGAATTAATTACTACTTCTTGGGTACTTTGTAGAGGTAATGATGATAACTCAAAGTTTATAAAAGGAAGGATGTATTAAATGGGATACTGAATGCGCATGCACCTCTTGCATTTTTATTTGATACTAGATATAGTTATATATTATTTTATTCTTTTCGTTATACTTTTAAAATATTTTCTTGGTCACGTGAGGACAATGATAAGCACTTTTAAAACTTTGGTGAGTACGCATTTAAGTTAAAGCTATATAAATCTTTCTAATCTCTTATAACTCATTAAATAATTTAAGATTGCAGGTCGACCTGATAAATATCGTCGACGGATCAGAAAATTGTTAAAAGATATGCACATAAAAAATATCGGGTATAATGAATTTAGTTTGATAGAACATAAAGCAAAAGGAAGTTCGTGTCAAGTGAAAAAGGCAATATGGGGTAACAGAAGTAATAAAAAATATGTTGTATTGAAATTCGTGAACGCAAAATCGTATCAAGAGCTTGTTAGAGAGGTTGTATTGGTGTTAACCATCTTTTTGCTCTTAACAATGTTAACTAACTAACGTAATTTTTAAACCGTCCATTGTCAGGTGAAAGTTTATGGTGCTGTAAATATGAGAGATTCTAACCAAAACATTATAAAGTTTCTTGGAACAAGGTGTGTTTATGTTACAATAATAATAAACTTAATTTATTATTATTATTTTTCAATATGTTGATATTCATTTTTGTTTAGTCGGGGTAATTTTACAGTATTTTTTGAATGAATGTTCATTAGCGAATATAAACATGATGTTTAACATTATTTTGTACTTTAGCTCCCGAAGGATCCTATATAATAGTTCTGGAATATGCCGAATTAGGCGAATTACGCGAATATTTAAAAGAGAAATTCGCTGAAATTACGTGGAAAGAAAAGATTAACATTTGTAGGCAGGTTTCGAATGGTTTGGATTTTTTGCATGCTAATGAAATTTTACATCGTGACCTGGTAAGGGAAAGACTGAATATCATTTACGCTTACGTAAATAAATAGTACTAATAATTTAAATTATATATAATATTACGATTAGCATACAAGAAATATAGTTCTATCGAAACGTGATGGAGAAATTCGGGCGATAATAACTGACTTTGGAATGTCAAAAGTGCTGTCCCGTGAAAGTTTAACATTTTCAATACTAAAAGTAATGCCAGCATTCGTGGACCCGATTGTATTAAATGAAGAAAATTATGCTAATTTTACAAAAAAGTCTGACGTATACAGTTTGGGGGTAGTACTTTGGGAAATTTCGAGCGGAACACCTCCATTTAAAGGTCAGAAAAATATTCTGACCATATTAAGTGGTAAAAGGGAAACTCCGGTACCAGGCACACCTTGCGAGTATATAGAAATCTATCGAAGATGCTGGGACGAGGACCCTAACAGACGTCCGAGTGTTCATGATGTATTCGAAAGACTTGGTGAGAAAATTATGGTTACAGGACCTATATTTAAAGAGCAGGAAAAATGCTGTGAGAATCATCCCCATCGTGAATTAACCCCCAAATGGTTAGAAACAAGTAGGAAAATCTCTAATCTGTTCTCCTTTACATCTATGTATTTAAATTTAATTAATATAATGTGTTATAAATTGCCTATTTTATAGGAACTTCTGAAACCGATTCTATATCTTCATTAAGCTCGACTTCAAATGGTATAAATTTTGTTTATATAACATGTGTCTTGATATTAATAGTTTGTAATTTTTTTTAAATTACTATATCTATTTTTAAGAACAAGTTACTGAAATGCGATTAATAAAATTATTTAAGGATATAGATAAATTATGCGCTAATCAATCACGTAAGTGTTATCAAAAATTTATTCCTTTCGATTATCTCAAGGCTTATCTTTCTACTATTTCACATAAAAAGATAGTAAAGTGAAAAGAACTTTTAAGCAGAATGCACCTAACCTTGTCGCTAAGTTAATGGAATGTGAGGATAACTCGACTGATAAAACTTATGATTCTTAAATTTGCACTCGTTTCAACTTTCGTATATAAGATTTTATATGATTTTACTTAAGATATTCACAAACACAAAATCACAAGTACCTTTAACATTATTTCACAAACACAACATTAACACTATTTCGATTTTATCCGAGTATGTAGCTTTTTATTTCGTTTTGTTTATTCTTCCCGCGCTAATTTTTGCGTCGATCAAAAAGCAAAAAAGAAACAAATAACAATATTTTATTTTTGCCCTGAATTCCTTTCTCCCTTTTATATAATCGATTGCATTTGCATAATATGACTAGATCTACACACCCCTACTATAATTTACCGAAAAAAATTATTACATAATTTTTTTTTTATTTTTTGACATTTTTATAATGACGTGTAAAAAAAAATTTTTTTATTA
>CAJVPV010000237.1:0-25136 GCA_910591835.1 Acaulospora morrowiae
TTTAAGGCTTTGAGAAATGAATCTATAAATCTTCACGACTTTGTAATACCAATTATTCAGTACAGCGTGAACCCAAATAATGTGAGTTCAATAATCATATTTCACATTAAGCGTACCTCCGTTACCCAATTTTTTGAACATAAATATTCTATGATAACATCACATGTTCTGCTTAGGAAGACCACATTTACATTTTAGAAGATGCACTTGATCTCTGGCTCGCTGTCATTGAAAACTCGATCGAATGCACCGCCGGTTTGTTTGCCCTTGTTCCCTCAGCTATCAGTTTTCTGGAGTTTGGGACAGAAAATCTCAAGAAGGTTTTGAAGATCCTCGAAAGTTATGTCATTTTGGTTCCAGACATGGTTGTTCAGGTGAGACAGTATTAATTCGTCCCTTTCATCATCACAACCACATCTATTGATTCAAAGTTGGTTTAAACTATGCCCATCACACTTCAGTCGTACTGTCATCCAATCATGAATAATCTCACACAATTGTTAGGAGATTTAAAACCTGAAGCATGTCGCGCAATTGTTCACCTTCTCGATGTTATATTTCAAGCGTGTCATTTTTCATCATTAGGTGAATCGATGGTTAGTAGCGGGTTATTGGGAAAGTTAATAGATTCCATGGTCAACAAAAATGAGGTAATTAAATTACACGGGAAATATATGTATATTATTCATTCCGTTAACAAGGTCCTATCAAAAAAATAAAAATGAAAAATAATAATAATTCAGGATTACTCGTACGTTCTCGTGAACTACATGTCCTTACTAGCGAGATTGGTTCTTATCGATCCCGAATTTATCGTAAATTTTGTAACTATTGCTGGTCAGCAACAAGGTCCGATATATAATGGCAAACACCTGCTAAATGTAATACTTGAGATATGGTTGGACAAGGTAGAATAATGATGGGGATGCTTTGTAATATTTTTTTTCAACAGTCTTTTTGATATTAATCCAAGTCATCTCCTTTAGTTTGACAATATTGGCCATCCAAAGCAGAGGAAGTTGAACGCGATGGCTTTCGCTACGTTGATTTCCACGACAAATCCAATAATTTTGGGATACTTGGCAATGTTTGTTGCAATTTGGGGAGATGTGTTGAGTGAAGTCAAGGAATCGGGCGGTGGAGAGTAGGTGATTTTGGAAATGTGATTTTCGAGCAGTACGAGATCGAATCATGAAATTTTTTTTTTTGTAGCGCATTGGTCTATTGGCAAGAAGACATTTCCACTGAGGTGGGGACGGATGGCATTGACGATACACCAGAGACTAAGAGGAAAAGAGCGGTAAGATTTCTTCAACTTTACGCTCCACATTTATTTGTTAGTTAATCGGTCATTCATCGAAAATTTTTACCTTGTGACCTTTCATCAGCTATTACAGAGAGATCCCATACACACCACGAACCTGACTCAATTCATTCGACTGAAGCTTGGAGAGTGCGAAACCCTCAACGGTGGAACACACATATTTAACCAGGTAGACAGGTCCTTGTTGGATCAATTGAATGAACTGATGAAATGTTAAATATAGTCACACACACATACATCTTTGTAAAAACATGAAACTCGCATATTTATTGGCAGGGTCTTCATCGGCCCTTGAAAGTATTATGCTCCCGCCATTAAAATTTTTTTCGACAATTATCGAATAGAGATTATCTAACATTGATGGTGACAATTATACAAGTTGTATTTTACCATTTAAGATAGCAATTCAGATAATTAAATGTCCTTGTAAACAAACACCAAGAAAGCATGCATGACATTCATAATAAAAGCTTCATTTTTTGAAGATTGCCACGTTTTTGGTTTTGTTTTATTTTTATTATTATATTACCATTACTACGGTTTCTATTTTTATCGATTACAAATTAAAGGGAATTAAATCTCTATTTATTGTGGTATCGTCATCTTGTTTGCGTAAAGGTTTTCCGTGATCACCTTTCGTGCACGCGTTATTAAGGATTAAGTGTAAGTAGCGCTAAAATGAATTATACCAAATCTAAGGACGGACACGAAACCTACGAGAATTTCGAGTATTAAGTAAAAAAGCATATTATTTTTTATTTTATATCATCATCATCGAACGATTTAAATTTTTTTATATATAATCTTATGTTTAGGGGTGGTGGTGATAGTGGTGGTAAGGGGTAATTAAGAAAATCTCTATAAATGCGTATGTCGCTTAGGGTAAAGAAAAATTAAATAAATGGTTAATTTAAGTCTATGTTAATGGAATGCCAATTTTTTTTTAAAAAAAAGAAATATACATGTATAAAAATGCGTTTTGGGGGTTTTTTTTTCTATTGATGCCAATTTTCTATGCCAATTTTTTTTCTATGCCAATTTTTTTCTATGCCAATTTTTTTTCTATGCCAATTTTTTTCTCTGTCAATTTTTTTTCTATGCCAATTTTTTTTCTATGTCAATTTTTTTTCTATGCCAATTTTTTGTTAATTATTTTGTAGGGAAATAAAAACGAAATTATTATTGTTTTTTTTTCTTAAAAAAAAAAAATAAAGGAATTTGTAACGATACCGGATTTTTTTTTTTCTATATATACAGATGCCAGATTTTGCCCGAAATTTTTTTAGTGAATGTATGTTGCAAACAATGGATTTTCGTTGGAATCGATTGAGACCAACGGCGAGTACGTTGATCCGAGGTTATTGATTTGATTAAAGTTGTCAAAAGGGACGACGGGGTTGATGGGATTCGATTCATAGAGATTTTGTTCGTAATTATAAGGTTCTGCCGCAACGTTCCAATTTATTTCCTGGACGGGGGGATTCTGAATTGGATAATACACGTTGCCGGGTTCTTGGTAGTACTCCGAGTACTCTGGTTGCACGTATGAAATGGAGGGGTTGAAGTTGCTGCAGGTTTCGAGGTTTTGGCGTGCATTTGCATTCGTATTCTCGTGAGTATTCAAGAATCGTCCGCCCGGTCCACGGGGACGACGCATCGCGTGCACATGACGAGACTCATGAATATAAGGCTGAATATTTTGAGGAAGTAACATCGTCAGTGGACGTCAGAGATGAGGAAAACAATAAAAAAAAAAAAATTTTTTTCATCTGAACGACAAACGTGAAATAATTTATTTACCTTTCTCTTCTTGGAAAGGCCATAACGTTTTTCGAATTTTTCGCGGGCAATTCTTCTCTTGAGGATACGTTTGTATTGCTTTGGATTGACGAAAAGAGCTTCGTCTTCTTTCTTATCCTTGCTTTCTTCAACCTTCCCGTCATTCTCATCCTTGATGGATGGTGGTGATAGTACTTTAATTTGTTTCTTGTTCTCCACAGGTTTATTGATTTCCAAGGATTTCTTTGTCTCGACCTGTGGTGGAGAAGTGGGCGGAGATAGTAGGTGGTGATGGTGGTGGTGATGGTGGTGCTTAACCTCAATTATTGTTTGGTCGGGAATCATTGAACCGACATCTCGGAGTTGTTCAGGGTACAATTGGTTGATCAACTGAAAGATGGAGTGGGAAACAAACAAGGTTTAAGGTTTAGTGTCGTGACGGTGGAAAAAAAAAAAAAAGCGGGGGAGGGATTTTCAATCGGAAGTAACTAATTACCATGGGTGGGGATGGAAATGCGTGATATTTGTCGGTCAACTCATATGGAGTAGTAATCAATGGCTTCAAGTCGATGTCGGTAGGGGACATAAGCGGTGGCGTCATCATCTAAACAACGGGGGAAGAATATATAAAGTTCAGATCGAGTCAAGAATTAAAGTTTGATCAAGGGAAATTTTAGTGGTGGAGACACGTTACCAGGTTGGGATACTGCAACACTGAATGCTCGACAGGAACAGTGTCGTACTGTTGAAAGTGTTACGATATATATATAAATTTATTATGTGAGATATTTTATTTTTCCCAGAAAAGAAAAGAAATATATTTTACTTGTCGGTTAGGAAATTCGCACTCACCACTACGTTGTTACTGTGGTCATAGCCAGTGGCGCACACCAAATTTTCAGCCTTTCCAGCACCAACATTTACGCCAGCAACATACAAACCGTCATTATCAACGACCTGCGAGAGGTTTGAAGGAAAGATATTTTGGCATTCCATGTTTTAGATAAAGCCGAACAGACACCCAAGGCCACCTTAGCGTTAAGTATTGAGTTCAAAGACGGAAGGATCGATGTTAAAAAAAGGAATAGCGAAAGAGCAAATTTAGGAATATAAGGGAAACGGGAAAAGAAAAAAAAAAATTTTTTCGGATGGCAGAACTAGAGAATTTTTATATTTTTTTTTTCTTGTTCGATCAATTTATATATAGAATTGATCATATAAGGCGGTATATAAAGTGAAAATTGGCGGCAAAAGTGTAATACGTAAATACAGTATATATATATATTTATAAGCGTCAAAAATATGTTGTGTCCTAAAATAAATACGGTTACTTGCGATTACTACTACTATATAGAAAATATATTTGTCGTCATTAAATAAAAAAAAAGCCGGCTCACTCCGATGATATAACAAAAAAAAAATTTTTTTTCTGCCACCTGGATAAAATATCGTATTGATAAATGAAATTTGTTACAGCTTTTTCTGGAAACCAAGTAAATTAGTTTTCGTGATGATTGGTAAAAAAGTTCTTGAGGATCCTCCGGATGCAGAAAATCTGTGCGCGCAGTTGATGGGGTAGAAATTTTTAAAAAGGAAAATCATTATCCAAACAAAATTTTTTTAGGGTTGGTTATTCACACCTAGACAAATCAAGTTTCTTGCTTGGCATCATTATAGTCTAAAACGGGGATCCGAGAATGTTGTCAACGGTGTCGTCGTCCGAAGCAATTCCCGATGTGTCTCAAAATTCGGTCTACGTCATATTGTGATCAGATGATCAACCATCACGAAAAATAAAAAATATTAGTCATTCACCAAATGGCTTTCTACCGTCCGTGTCCAACAATTAGATTCCATAAATAGATAATGAGAGTAATTGAATTAGGTGGCGCCCGACCATATTCAGAATGAATTTTGAAAGGAATACAAGCAATCACTTCTCACCGGATAGTGAACAATCAATCAATCAGATTGGTTTGATCTCGACGCAACACCGACGATCGTTGGGCGGCCATATATTTTTTTTTTCTCCTAATGGGTGGATGAATGAGCCGTCATCGGATGTTTCATTTCACCATTCCACAAAGTGGATGTCTCTTAAAAAAATTTCATTGTGTGCGACCCGAGTGAACAGTGAGTAGAAAGGAAGAATGAAGGTCCCAATTCCTGAAACGAGTCGCGTCGCCATAACCATGAAATTAGATGAAACGTGGTTTGTCCGATTAATGTCTCGAATTCTATTTTGTTTATTTTTTCGCGTTGTGCTACGTTTAGGCTAATTAAAAGGCTATTGACGTGTCTCTCGAGATTCCAATGAAACAAAATCTCGAGATGACACAATCATCCACTTTATTAATAGATAAAAATCTCGGAACGCGATTGGTCATGACTTCACCATCTCTTGTTCCATATTTATGAACCATAAGAAGATACATTGAACCAATTTATTGAATCAGCCATTTATTATAATTTATGCACTGTTATATCACGAATCATGCAAGTTTTGTGGGCTGCCGTACATTTTTAGTACTCAAGGTGCCATTCCGATCACAACCGAATACGTTCGGATAAAAATAGGTGTCCAAAGGCGTTGCATTAAAAAAAAAAGAATGTAACGCCCCACAATTTGATCAAGTGTTAAGTTTTCTTATTCACGTGGCATTGCCGTCCGACAGAAGGAAAAAAAAAAAATCATGAGATGAACTGATAAGTGCGGTGTAACGATCGTAATATGTCTGCACGTAGCAATACGTTTGCGTCACGCGCAACTTTTTTCCGCAATCAGCGCATGAAAACAATATACAGGCGAAACCTTTTTGGGAGAAATTCAAATTCTTATAGCAGCTGCGACTCGCAACACTCAAAGGACATGGCCTCTGAGAATTAAGGATGTTCTCAGAATCACAAGAATCGCATTTCCAAATATGGATACTTCAATAGAACAATGCGATCAGATAAAAGAAATAGTGGGGTATCCCGAACATTTGGTAAACTGTGTCGCACACGATTAAGAAAGGCACCGTTGTACACTCTTCTTGGTGTTACCATCAAACACTAATCGCATTTATTCAAATACGTATCGAAATTTTTTTTTTTTTTTTTTTTTCAGTGATTCTTATTCCTACTGCTCATTCGAAATGTGAATAACTTCTTTGCAGCCGTACCAAACTCTTTTGAATCTCAAATATCACCAAACTTAGTAGAGATCATTGGATTTGATCGACCATTTTTGTCGTCGCAGATAAATGAACCATAATAATACAGTAATAATAATAATAATAATAATAATAATAATAATAATAATATACTGCTATAATAAGATCTGGAACCTTTTTTTTTTTTTCCGGGACCAAAGAACCCCCAGGCTTGTAACGATGAGTCATTGTTGGCAGAAAAAAAAACTCAATTGTGATAATTTAAAGGACAACGGAACTTCTTTTGGCATTCCGTAAGTGAATCGCTCGGCACTGTTATCCCATAATCAGATTAGCTCCGATGTGTTCAAATCGCATCCATTGGTCGAATGGTTAACTGAAAGTAGATGCGTGTAACGTTCAGTGATTAACATCAAAAGAAAAACAACACCAATAAATATTTTGTCTGTCAATTTCTGTGAAAAATTCGCATGTTTGTTTTTTTGTTTAAGTAATGTGAAATGAAATGTTGGGTCAATAAACCTGTGAAAAAAGCGGGGAAGGTGCAACGAAAAAAATTTTGTTCAAGTGCATAATAAAAAGAAAGACCGACATTCATAGTCATAGAGAGGTTTTACTATAATCAGTTACACCTTCGGTACGTGTTTAACTGGTGCCGTTACTGTTGAGTTTTTTTATTTGTGCGCATCAAGTTCCCCTCGCACGAATTTTGTTATTGCTGCAATATGAATGAAGGAATTTCTTGAAAACAGACCAATCAAATGTTGTGTTGAGGTGTGCCGAAAAAAGATAAAATAATAATATTGAGGATGATTATAGTAATAATAATAATATCAATACAGTACGTAAATAATAACATGAAAATACAGTAAATAAAATATCACATCATTTACATAATAATTTATTAAGCATGCATGTAAAACCTATCATATATGCAATGAAAGAAAATATGGGGGCATTGATTAGTAAATTTTTCCACATTTGTTTATGGATCAAAAATAACAAAAAAATTTCTATTAATATGTTTCACTCTCCTCGGTAATTTGTTTATTGAAACATGGATGTTTGCGTGAATACGGATTTTCATTGGTCAACCCACTTAGTATCATATTGAGTAGTAGAACATGCCGGATATTCGCCTTTTAACAATTTCGTGTGATACCTTGTTTACATAAATGACACGAAATACATTCTGTCGCCAAGCCCCTATGAGATTACCGCGTTTGTTCATGACTTGATTAGTGTAAAAATGTCTGTCGGAGAGAGTCGCGTGAATCTCGTATCACCCAGCATACGTATGATAGAACCCCGAATGGAGTAAGGTCTGACAAAATAAGGAACGAAAAAGAGTTGATTCATCCACGTGATCCTTATGCTAAGATTGTGTGGTTGATGACGTACAAATAAAATAATTTTTTTTTTTTAGGAAGGGGCAGGGGAAGACGTGAGGCGTGTGGTTCTTCCCCCCTGTCCCCATGCATTGCTATGTTTGTTTGTTACATAATCTTTGTTGAAACGGAACACAAATTTCCACATTAAAATTGGCTGACACCAGAATTCGGGCGCAAGGTGGTTGTGCCTGAAACAAATTTTTATCATACCAAAAAACCCCGCTAATAAAAAAAGCCCAGTCTCCATATGTGGTCAACGAAGAGGCCGAATGCGGGGAAAAATTTTTTCTTTGGTAGGATTTTTTTAAAATTTTGGTGAATGATGAGAAGCGACGCAGAATCAAGTCGCGCTGCACGATGTAATGATTTTCGATGCATAAAACATACGTACGTACTGTACGTAATGCATCAAGATCTTGAACCTGTCAATCTTGTAAAACTTATTTATAAAGTTAGATAAAAGTAATTCTAATCCCTGGAACAAAAATCAATCGGTCCCGAAGAAGACGGGAAAATGCGTCGCCATTCCAAACCTCGAACATCACTCGTTCAATTACCAAATTTGAAGGTCAATATGGATGACTCACTTATTGTTCATTAATCTGGGAATCTGGAGATGTTTGTGTGCTCGTATCGCATCATACGATTCCAAAAGGTTCGAAAAGAAACTTTCTCTTATCTAAACTTTTTGTTCACACGCATGTAAATTAATTTTAAATTAATTTGCTCATCTGACCATGCATTACATCATTGGAACATAATTAAAGGCTAAGTCTCATCTCTTTACCACGCTCATCTGACCATGCATAATAACATCACGAGGGACACGATATGCAATTTACGTGTGACGAGTCAATCGTCTACCCGGGGCGTAAGTGCCATTTGCTCATTTGCTCCCTAGAGCAGTGGTTCCTTGCCATTGCTAGTGTAGGATGAATTCTTTGATAAGTTTTTGTGTTATCGTGTCGTTTGATTTATCAGCGTCGAAAGATCATCTGATTTTTTATTTGTGTAAGGTAATTACGACACTGCCATATCGGTCCGAATAACAATGCATAGATTTGTGAACATTGTTCGTTTTTGTTTGCATGCCAAACACAATAAATAATAATAATCGCGCATTTATTTACCCCGGAAATAACATAATATTTCGTGTTTATTTATTTACCATTTGCATCATCATTATTAATATTATTACTAATTAATCATAACACTTATGCGCGAGTATTAAAAATAGCATCCTTTTTGTTTTGATAGAAAATCCCAAGAAATGCCACCACCGTAATTCGTTTTAGCCAAGTTTTTTGCAAAGCGCAGTTTTTTTTTTTTTTTTTTTTTTTCCTCGCCCTCCAAATCTTAATCGGTTTCACATTTAGCTCGAGTTAGGTTACGTATATGATTTTCTTGAAACGTCGTATCATTTTTTTGAAACAGGTTTGATCCGTTTTAACCATTAAATTATTTGATATTACAGTTTGCATAAAGATTTTTCTGAAAAAAAAAAATTAAAAAAAATTTCGGATCTACTTTACGAACATGCCGCACTTAATAAAGAAATATTTTCTTTTCAATAAGGAAGTTTATGGGTTTTCCATGAGATCATTTCTGTCTTGAAAACGCTAGTTTTTTTTTTTTTTTGTTTTTCCAAGAATCTGCTTTATCTCACTTTGTGATATGTTCTCATGTAATCTTATGGATTGGTAAAAGAAGTCGTGCAAAGGTTAAGTCGGAAAAACAAATGTCATATCGGCATGATTAGAAATCGGAAACACCAATTGCCATCATCTTATTTTTAATTATTGAAAAATTATTTATTATTTTTTTTTAATTATTTTTAATTATTTATTATTATTTTTAATAGAACCAAATAAAATAATTGATTGATTGACAGAATAAATTTATCTAAAAAATTTATTTGTTTTTATTTTTGGATAATGTATTATGGTCAGAAGTGTATTGTATAAAGTTGATTTTTTTAAATCATTTTTCAAAAAATACTACATATAAATTTATAAACAAAAAAAAATTTATATGTTATTATTTACATATCTGACAAACATAAATTTATTTATTTTATTTTTTTTTTTTGTAATCAAACAAGTATTTAAGATGTTTATTTAATCATTGAAAGTGAAAACATAAATGTACAATACTTTTATATATAAATTAATTTAATACTTAAATACTCATTGCTGATTTATAATTTCTAAGTATGATCTTGGAAATGAATAAAGTTGCTCCCTCTTCTTTTCTATTCCTAAGAAAAGTTAAGTTCATTGTCTATGGTTCATTATTACAATTTACCTTGGCAAGGTCTTGATTACTTTTATATTTCCAACCATTTGATATCTTCTTTAATCTTATTCAATATAACTTTTGTAAGGAAACTTGCTGGAATCTTGTTGCTAATCAATATATTTGCTCATGGCATTATTGATATTTCTTTCATTTTTTCTTTACTGATTTTAATCTTTTTTTCTTTATCTTTATTTTTGGTTATATCTGTACTTCTTGAAGCTTGATTTGTTTTTTTTTTCTTCTTTCATGATTTGAAGCTAGAATCTGGCTTAACTAAATCTTTCTATATTTCTTGATTCACCTTTCTCACTTTACCTTTTTTCTTATCTCAAAGCCTATTATGATTATGAAATCTTTCATATCTTACATTTCAAATTTGCTGATGGAGCTATTTGTACCAGTTTTGAAATATTTTATTTAGAATCTTATGTGCTACTATCTTATAGATTTGAATTGGCTATAAAGTTTTTGCCCATTTCATTATATCTGCCCATGTCTATAGTTAAAGATGGATCCCTAAATTGTTTGTGAGGACATAATTCAAATGTTTCTTATTATTAAAAATTTTTATTTCTATATTAAGAAATAAAAAAAAACTACCTACAAAAGTTCTTTATAGTTCTAAGTATCTATACAAATCATTTCTGGAATTATGTCCCTATTGAAATAAAGAGCTAAGAATTATGTCCTCTAGGAAACGTGAATATAAAGGGATGTAAATTTTATATGCTAAATACTTTAGGAACCCATTTTTATCTATAGTCCTATACTGAGGTTGGTAATCTCTTTTGCTAATAATAGTTTGTTTTTCTTCCATTTATCCATTAGCTCAATAATTGGTACTGGATTCTATTTTTTATTTTTATTGTTTTTTGTTATATTCTTTGAAATTCAGAATAAAATTGACTTGTTAGTGATATCTGTTCAAATTTCATTTCTTTTTTTTTGAAGTTTTTTACATGTAAGCAGATAATTTAGTATTTTCTTCTAATCCTGGCAAAAAACATATTTGGTATTCTTGAGCTGCTCTTGAGTATTGCATTTGATTAAATTGTTTATCGTTGGCAATTTATTGTAAATAAGTTTGATTTTGAATATTTTTTTTTATAAGTTTAAAGGATGTAATTAAAAATCCTTTGTTATTATTATGAAATCAGAAACCTTTTCAGTTAAACTCACTGTCTTTCTTTAACTCTTCTTTTTATCTTTGTTGGATTCTATTAAGGGATATCCATTGTATCAGGATCTCTTTTTTGTTATATTTTTTGATGAAGACTTGTGTTAAGATATCAATTGGAATATTATTTCATTCTAATACTGTAATTGAAATTATTAATGATAGTACTTTCCATTCTATTCCTGCTTTTTCTTTTGCTGCCTTGACTAAAAAATCTATTTGATTATTCAACTTGTCTTTGCTATGAGCTTTGATTTTGATAAGTTTTAACTGTAAATGTTTCTAGAAATTGTGTTTATTAGCCTTGATTATAGTTATCAGTTTAATATCTTTATATATCTTCTTATTGTATTTTTTGGATAAGGTCTATATAGTCTTGTATATATATGTGGTAGAAATTGGTAGATCCTTGACACAATTTGACGCAATTATTTGATGCAATTAATTAAGTCAGTATTAAAACATATAAAATAATTGAGTCAGATATAATTATTTTTAAGAATTTTGGCAATTGAGTTAACAACAAAATAATTTATACCACTTGTATAGTCTTGTGAAGGTGTTTATACAAGATGCACTATCTGTTTTGATTTTTACAACCTTGTCATTTGGTATTAACAATATTGTTAAAAGGATTGCTATCAGTTCTGCTCTTATAGATAATAATCAATTATCGACTCCTACTTGAAAAGATCTATTAGGATTTGATTACTCAGTTTGGAACCAGACTGCTCTTATTCTTATCAATTGATTAAATACTTTTTTCATGGCTCTATCTGTATAGAATTAATAGATACTTTGGTAATTGTTGTTTATATTTATTCTGTATTTTAAATATAGCTATAAGCAGTAATTTTTTGATACAATATTGTCTTGAATGATCTATATTCCATACTTTTCTATCTTTATGTATTGCAATTTGAATAAAGCTAAATAGCTGGATTGCAGTTCACTCAGTTTAGCTTTGGCTTGACTTTCCAATATATGAATTTCTATTAGAATTGAGAATTTTTTGCCTTTTCTATATTTTGCAATTTTGTTCATCCAGCTGAAGAAAAGTAAAGGACTTTGGCTAATATATTCTTGAATTATTTCAACTTTTGTGAATTTGATTATTCCTGAAGTTGATCCTATACTGATTTGAAAATATTTTGTTCCTAGGTCACTTGTTGATTTTGAACTTCTTCTTCTAAACCAAAAAAGTTTTTATTTTGCCTCTATATCTCACCTTACTTGTCAATTCCATCTTCTGTAATTTATTTGTCTGTTTTGTATAAAAAGCATTCTATTTTGTAATATCTAATCAAAGTTTCTTCAGTTTTGTCTAAGAACACCAAACTCATTTGCTATTTGTTGTTTGATAATCTGATACCAGCTTGGTGGGAGTTCTTGTCCATGATTATTTGAAGATTATATAACTTTCCAGTTTAGAAGTATATTGTATTCTTTGTTTATTAGTTGGTTAATAAACATAATATTATGTTTTTTTAGAAATTTTATGGCCTTGGTATAAATAAGGGGATTATTTAGTAATGTTTTGACTGTCAGGTGTTCTTTTTGCCATTGAAAGATGTTTAACTATTGAGAATTTGGAAATGTAATATCTATCTTGTTTGTTGACTTAAATATTTGTGCTAAGAGATTTCTCTTATAGTTGTTATGGAATATATCCTTGATAAGAATATTTGCTGGCTCCCAATACTATATCTGTACTTTCTTAAATTGGATTAGAATGAATATATCTAAGTAATTATTGCTGTTTAATTAGTTTATAAAGTTGATAATTTGGTTTTCGAGTTGTATTTCCCAAATACTTTTGATTTTATATAAAAGTTTTTTGTTGTGTATGATCAAGTTAAATATTGTTTCTGTTATATGTACTATTTTTTTTAATATTTTTCAAAGTTGTGTTGAAAGATAATTGACTGTATAGAAGTTGATTTAACTGTATTATAGTTGATATTTTATTCTAGAAATGAGAACTCTATTAATTATATATTACATGTATTTGTCAGTAATCAACCTTTTTCCTAGGTTTGGCAGGATTGCTTGGATTTCTTATTGAATTCTGTTGCATATATCTTTGGTTTGGTCTTTACTCCCTAACCAGATACCTAAGAATCTTGAATGACTATTATAATCTAGTTCTATAACTTTTTCTTGTTTGATGTCCAGATGAATTTTGTTAGGATTTTTGTTTTTGTTATTGATGCTTATTAATACAGATTTGTTTCTGTTAATCTATAAGTCATTTATTACATACAGTAAAATTATTTAATTCTTTCTAAAATGTTTTTTATATCTTTTCAAGATCTTGTTATACAAGTAGTATTATTCATATATATGATTACTACTTGCCTTATAGATAATTTTCATAGTTTATCTGAGTTGGTTAATGTATTGCTGAAATCTGGTTGCCAAGAACATTTTATCAAGTTTTTTAATGTCTTATTTTTCTGGATTTTATATAATAGAGGGTCATAAAAAATTCTTTAGAGAAGTAGAAAAATTGTTTCTTCTTGATCAATATCATCTCCTGCTATTATTTTCTTGATTAGTCCTATATCTATAATAATCTTGATTTTTCTTTATACTAAAGAATTCAGAATAAGTTGAATAATTTTTTCAGAAACTTTAATTTTTTGAAGTGCCTGTTTAAGTATTTCTAGACTAACTATATTATATATCTTGGCAATGTTTTGAAATAAAATTCAGAGTTTCTTGTTTTCTTCACAGGCTTCTTCACAGATGTTGTTAAGCAGATGAATTGAATTGGAGATACTATTACCAAAAAGTCTTACAAAGTTGGGTCCTTTCAATATATTGTGTTTTTTGCATATGAAAGTTAATCAATTGTTGAGAATCTTGATAAAACATTTGTATATTGTTTCTAGTAGTATTATTGATCTTGTGTTGCTAAGTTTTTCTTGCTATTTTTTTTTTTTGGAAATAGGATAAAGTAAACTGTTTTTCCATAATGTTGATGTTTATTCTTGCTTGAGAAACAGGTTAAAAAAACTGCATAGAGTTTTCTTTGCTTTGGATCCTAGCTTTTTAAGCATTTTGTACTTGATTTTGAAGAGGTCTGCTACTTTGTTCTTGGAAAAATCTTAAAGAACTTTTTCCATTTCTTCTAACTGAATTATTTCTTTTAGCTTGTTATATCAGTTGTTTTGAATTTCTTGCTTGGATTTATATTGTTTCTTCTATTGATAATCAAGCAGGTCAAAGTTACTTTGTTATTTTTGAAATACCTTTTGATAATATTGCTTAGACTGGCTAAAGATTTCTTCTTCATTAATTATAAAGTATTCTCATTATTCCTTATCAATTACCTTTATTCTATCTATTATTATTTTTTTTCTAAAGTTGTTTATTAGTGTTTGTACAATCTTTCTTTGGTTGTTCTTGAGATTTTGGCACCTAGTTTCTATTGCTTTGAGAATTTTCTGATTTACTTATCTTTTTTTTTTTAAGAGATATGTTTTTTTAAATAGTAATTTGAGGTTATATATGTGTTTAGCTGTTTGTGGTAAGAATATACTTTGATTTTCTATGCTTGGTAGTATTGTTTCACTGGGTATTATTAAGTTGGTTGATAAGATTTTCTCAATTTTATGTATAAGCTTATTAAGTTGTTATAGGAGTAGAGATAACTCTAATGTTGTACTGCTTTTATTAATTTTTCTATAGAGCTTGGATAGCTTTCTATAGAGTTTGATCAGTTGTCTTTCCTTATTGCTTTATGTTTTTTTGTGTTTTTGATATCTTCTGAAAGTCTTAATTTCACTGTACAGGTTGCTAAATGTTGATGAAATTATTGCCTTTTCAAATTCATTCCATAGGTTTTAAGTTTGAAGGTTTTGGTTTTGTATATATACCATTTCATTACTAAGGCTTGCTATGTTTTCTTGAAGTTTGAGCTTTTAAATTTTGTTTTCAATCTTATTTCTAAATTTTTTCCATTGCTTATCTGTTGTCTTGCTAAGATTGATTATTTTTTCATATTGGTATTTGAAAATTCTTTGATAGTATGCTGGTATATATATCATTGATTTTTTTTCTATATAAAGCTCTAGAAAAATATAATTACTATTGGTTATCTCCATAAAGCTAGTATTTTTGAAGCTGAGTATGTTGTTGGCTATGGATAATAAATTCCAAATATAGTTGATTCTACTTGAACTTTTTTTGTTTGTTTATATATAGAAGGGTTTATTGTTATCCCAGAGTTGGTAAAGATATATTAGATTTAAATTGATAAGATGTTTGAATATCTGGACTTTGAAAAATTCTGCTAAGATAAACATGTTATTAAAGTCTATATTTTTATAGTCAAATCTGGGATTAATAGTAGTATTGAAGTCACCTATTATAATTATTTGAAATTGTTGATAGATCTTGTTTTAAATAATCATTTGAATTTTTTTTTAAATATTTAGGCTTTTTGTTTTGTTACAGAAAAGATATATTTGTACTATCCATGTTTTCTGTTTCTTACTTAGGAAATTGATAGCTACTAGATATCCTGCTATTTTGTCTATCTTGGTAATATTTTTTTCAATTCCTTGCATATAAGCAGAAAAACCCTGCATCCATGAAGTTTTATACACATGAACTTGCAAAGTACTTGTATTGTCTTTGTTGTTCTGGAATATGAATTGTTGATTGATTTAAGTGAATTTGGCTTTACATAAACTTAGAATATCTATTTTGTTTTTTCAGATTTCTTGTATTAATATTTCTTGATCTGTTGTATATATAATGCTCTTAACATTATAGGTTCCTATATGAAAGGAATTATTGTTAATGGTTGTGAAGGTGTTTGGATGCATCGGCATGGTTATTTTGATTTTGTTCTTTCAAAAATAGTTCTTTTTGTTGGTAAAGGAAAGTTGTAATGTCATTGTTGAATAGTTTATTATAAGAATTTTAAAGAAGTTCTAAAGCTGAAATATCCAAGATGTTGAATGTCTGAGAGTTTGTTACTGGAGAATTTTCATACAATAGGTTTTTTAGTGATTTATTTTCTCCAGTATTGAGCTTGAATTTGATTGATGTGTTTTTCAAGAGAAGTAATAGGACTTTTCATAGTTTCTTTGATCTTCCAATCTTGATAATCGAGTACTAATCTGTTCTAACATTATATGAATTGTGTTTCATGGATTAGAGGATTCTAATATAATAGGTTTAGATATTGACAAATTTGTGGTGAATTGTTTATTTTTCCCTTTGTTTTTTAAGTAACTTCTATTGCTTTGAAGTTTGTTGAGTTTTGTAATAAAGATAGGGCCTCTTGTATTGAAATAATTGAACTAACTTTTGTCACTACTTAAGTAATCTTAAGCTTGGGTTCCTGTAATTTGTTATAATGATTGTATATTTTTGTCTTATCCTTGATACTCCATTAGACTTTACAACTAAACAATTCTATATATAATATAAGAGCTTTGTTTAGATTTTTAAGATTCTCAAAGCCTATAATGACAAACTTTTTTTTTTGCCTGTTTTACCATTGAGTGAAATGTGAACTGTTTTGGCTTTTAAATATTTTGTTATGTTTATTATTTATATAGCTAATATGAAATTATTAATGCTATAAAATATATATGTGGTATAAATTATTTTATTGTTGACTCAATTGCCAAAATCCTTAAAAATAATTATATTTGACTCAATTATTTTATATGTTTTAATAGTGACTCAATTAATTGTGTCAAATAATTGTATCAAATTGTGTCAAGAATTTACCTATTTCTATTACATGTATACCATAGAGTCTAATGTTTTAATAGTTATCAAGTAGTACAATTCTTGCTATTGATTTATCTATAGAAATTGCCAGATTTTGCTCATATCTGTTTTTGCAAATTGAAAAGTGAAGGTAGCATTATTGAAGTTGCTGTTTTCTTTTAAGAGCCTGAATGATTCTATTTTTCCATACTTCTTCAGGATGTTTTATATTTTTGGGGAAGAAGTATTAGCCGGAATGTTCATAAGTATATATTGGTTTGGTAATAATTTTATGGTTAAGAAGCTGTCTGAGGTTTCTAATGGAGTACTTGTTGTTAAGTTGTTGTTATTGCTAATGTTTATGATAATATCTTGTAATTGTATATGGCATAGGAATTGTTTTTTACAATTGTGTATATCGAATACTTTACTAAAGAACAAGATTATCTATTTGTTTTTGCATATTGCCATAACCTATATTCCTTTATGTTCTATGGGTACTTTAAGTATATTAGAATCAATTGTAATTGTTCTTCCCTATTGATTTGAGAGAGATAATTATATTTGATTCAAAGCTATACATTGTTTCGTTTATTGATCAGATTAAAACAATTAGAGTTGTGAATATTTTTCCTTTCTATAATTATATTATGTTTAGCTTTTTTAGATTTGTTGCTGGTAATACCTTTTGAATTGGTATTAAAATCTTGTGTTGCGATTAGTTGAAAGCTTTCCTTGCTTTTGAATTTTTGAATATATACTGTTCAGTCTTTTTCATGTTTAAAATAAATCATATACCAACTATTTCCATTAAAGAAAAATAGTTGAATAAGATAAAATTTATTTGAAAAAAGCTCTAATAATATTTGTAATATATCCAATTTGTTTTGATTTGTTTTTATCTGATATGTTCGCAATTAGGGCTCTAGCTTGATATGCTTCTTTTTTGCATATATAGTAGGGATTTGTTAAATGATATTGCCTATTTTTTGTTATATAGTCTTCAATAGTTCTAATATCTTGCATGGAATTGAGAATATGAGTATCTATGTTGGGCTTCTCCTCTGAAAAAGATTGTTCCTCTATAGTTATTTCAGGTATTTGTGTTTTTCTTTTAAATTTATATTTTCTGGAAGGTATTTATCTATTATTATTTCAAGGATTTGTTGTTTATCATATAATTGTGTTGTGACATCTTTTTGACTAATGACACCTTTTTGGCTAATGACACCTTTTTGGCTAATGACATCTTTTTGACTAATGATACTTTTTTAAATATTTGAATTATCTTTTCTTACTTCTTTTTTGTGTTGTGGATAAGATACATAAATAGTCTAAATAATATCTATCATTTGAGCCACTTGTTGCAAATCTTGAATAAGAAACCTGTTTAGAATATTCATATTCAATTTATTGTGTTTCCATATCTGCTTGATATACTCTTTAGCTAATATCCATTTGACAGCTATTTAAGAGTTAATGTTGAGAAGCCTTGCTGCCACTGCATCAATAATTGTAATATTTATTAAAACTCCCAGTTTTGAAAGTTCTGATATTGTATTAATCACTTTATCTTCTATTAGAGTACATAATGTGAAAGGGAAATTGTATGGTTATATGAGTGTATGCAATGCCAATCTCAAAAATAACAAATCTGGGGGAAATGAGATATCTGTGATTTATTTCTTTTTTTTAATTTCATTATTTTATTTCAGATAGTTAAGATAGTTAAGAAATTAGATATAGCAGTAATAGTTTAGATAGTTAATATATTTGATATAATTTTTTGAGACTAGCATATATATAAAGCAAAAGAAAAAGTCTAAATAAAATTAATAAATAAATAAACTGCTTAACAACTATTTGTTCAAAACAACTATTATGCAAATGTTTAACATTTGAAGATGAAACTGCGACCATAAAGAAATTTGAAAGAGTTTCTAATAATTAATATTGTGAATGCTTATTGCTACAACAGGAACTTTGGTATAGTTTAAGTAAACGAATGTGCATGCTAATGAATGGAATTGAAGTTTATTTTGTAAAAAAAAGAAGGATACTTGGATCAAATTATTATGCCTCAGCCTTAAAGAACTAAGTATTAGAGAAAACTTTAAGAACCCCTCACAATAACTATTTTCAATCTTCTTTATTGTAATTGTCTTTTAATGTTTGAAGATATTCTATAACTTGGTTTTTAAGAATAGTTGTTATAATTTTTGCTATTATATTTTGTTGTTTGTGTATATGTTGTGTTGTGTTGCTTATTATTTTTTGTTTAGTTGCTAATTTCTTATTTGATATTATTTTGAATATTATTACAAGTTTCTTATATTTATTCTTCTTTAAATATATTTGATGTGAATCTTTTATATATCTAATATGTTGTTTTATATATTGTTTTAAGGTTAAAATATTTGGTTGTGAGTTATTGTTAGGGACATATTTATTTTTTATTAATGGGACATATTCACTTTCTATTAATATGACATGTATTGCTTGTTTCAAGATCTGCTTATTTTGTTCTAGAACATAAACATGTTTGTATTATTGCAAATCTTTTAGAGGAGATAAGCTGATTCAAATTTTTTGAAATGAATGAAACTTATCCATACTACGTGAGATCTGGTGAAGTATGAGGTTATATGTATTTGTTTTGTTTTTTCCTCTTTATCCAAGATCTTAAAAGAAAACTATGATATTCTTTTGGCTTTATATTGGTATACAAGGTTATCTGATTTATTGGATATGATTTGGTCAATACAGAATCCTGTTTATAACTAAAGAAGATGCCTAACCTGATACACAATTAACTAATAACTTTGTAAGATTGATATTTGATTTTTTTTTCTAATCTTATTGTAAATTGTTTACTTTGTTCCTTTACTTTTTCTTTATAAAATTTTGCTTGTTTCCTAAAAGAAATAAAACAAATAGAAGAAAGATAGTTAATTTTGAAGTAAAGGTTATCTGTCTTGTTAAAAAGTGTATTGATTGCTTATTTCTCTTGGTATCTTTTAGCTTGAAGGAGTAAGTGAGTATTTTGATCTGTTTTCTTGAAATTTCTTAAAAAGGAAATTTTTAACAATTTTTGTATTTGGCAGAAAAAAATTTTTTTTATTACAAATATAAATTTAATATAATAACAAAAAATAAATATATCATATTATTTGATAATTTGTAAAAACAATATATTTGTAAAAATCATAATTATTATCTTATTTATTATAATATCATATTTTTATGTTATTTATAAGATCTTATATTTATTTATTTTTTTTTAAAAGTAAAAGATATTAGAAATACTGATTTTTATTGAGTTATTTATATTTAATTACATTATATCAAAGATTTATTTAAGTTAATCTATTTCTTTCACCTGTTTAATTCAACTATATAAACTTATTACTATGAAAATAGAATCCATATATTAGGTGGGAAGTCCTGTTACCAGTTTAAAAATCCATCTTTCTGCTAAGTCCTGATTTAACAATCTTATGGCTACTTACTATCAAAGATTCTGTACCTTGCAAGATTAATTAGAATATTTGAATTATATATGTGGTGGAATTGAATTCAACCATTTTTCAAAAACCGTATTATGGTAGAATTACTAAGTAATATATAATAAATAATTGGAATTCATATTTAATTTGAAATTATATTGTCGATCAAATTTCCTTTTATAGTAATATGACCACATGTAGGGTCTCCACTTTTTGAACATTCCCAATTCACTTATATACATTTTAATTTTATACTTATTATATATATTATTTCTAATATAAAAAAATCATTCCTATTTATATTTAAGGATTCTGTGTTCGATTCCATTAGATTTCAACTCTTATAGTAATTTAATAGATGAGTTATAACCCACTTATATTTTTTATATATATGTGAGTCCATGCGAGTCTATGCAATTCCAATTTTCGGGACCATATTTATATCAGTATTACCATTTTAGGAAATTAAAAACCAAAAGACAAAATTTTGTTCAAAACTTTTACCAAGAAAAAGAAAGGTTTTCTCTCCAAACCTCTTATCAGCAACCTTAAACATATCCTTCTGAACATTATCCTTTCAGATAATAAAAAACCAAAAGCATCATTTATATACAAAAACTACAAAACTTCTAAAGTATTTGTCTCCAAACCAGTAAAAGAAACACAAATCCCTCCCTTTTCTAACCACTCCAACACATGGCTTATTTCTTCTATCAAAACTGATTCTAAAAATCCTGACGCTAAAACCATAGAATTCTTTGAAATCAAATTTGAACCCAGAAAACAAACAACATGTCTTTTCAAACCTTAACTTAATATCTTAGTCTCTCTCCTCTCCCTTAAACTTCTTTCCATATTAAATAAATTTACAGTCCACCAATTGGACTTCAAGCTTGACAAAAATAACAGAAATATTGCAATCTGTAAAATAGTTAAAAACACTCTTAACTATAATCTCTATTTCCCTTGGAATATGTTATTAATCATTGCCAATAAAGAAACAAATACATTTGAAGCCAAAAGAAAAGAAACACCTGCTTTTCCACCAAACACCCCAGTACTAATTGAAGTAAACCCTATCACTACACCTCTCAAAAATTCCTTTTCTTTTTCCAAGTTAACCAAACTATCTACAAAAACCCAGGACAGCTTATCCCCTATTAATGATCAATATACTGTGTATAGTACTCCCATGCAAATCAATAATCCCCATATATATGCCCCCTATATGATGTAACGACACATACTAATGCACATATTTTCCTTGAAAGTCTTGCCAATTGTGACACCATCTTGCATGTCACAAATCCTATTAAAAAAATCAATATGGTAATAAACAAACCAATCACACTATTAGACAATGATACTATTTTTAAAGAAAATAACATATAGAGAGAAAATCCTTCTCACTTGACATGAGATGAAAAGGTCATGCAGGTGTATTCTATAGAACTTAATATATATTCTGAAAACAGGTCTACTCCTGTACATTCAGTTATCACCCCCTTGGATACTGATAATTTAATTCCCGGTAATTCCTGAATCACTAACAATAATAATATTAGAGAACACAAATTTATTAATAAGCATAATGCAATTTTAAACTAGATTGCCAAACTTGAAAACTATAAGTATTGTTGTTCTCAATGGCAAGTCTGTTGCTAATCCGGACCAAGACTCGTACTACGTTGGGAGAGTGGGTCTATGTCACTGGCGATACCAAAGGTACGTATGGTGATAATTATCCTTATCTTTCTTTTCTCTAGATTGGTTCCTCTTCTAATCCTTTGCTGCCAAACTGCAGAGCTTGTGGATTCTTTCTAGGACAAATTAGAGACAAATAAGGTAAGTTTATTAATTATTATTGCACTAGCATACAATTGGATTTACAGCAGATAGTATTTTATTAATTCATTATTTGATTGCATTCCTCTCTTTTTACATTAGATATCATTGCTATTTATACATGGCTGTGATGCGTCTCTAAATCTATCGTTACATTATGCAGAATTATTAGACTTTTACAAGCTTTGTGCCCATCAATCATATATGATTGATGCATAACCGATGCCCCATGCGGCATCACGCCGGGCCCCACATGTCGTGTCATACCCTCTACTATAATTTCTATGCTAACAGTATAATACTAATATTATCCTTAATTTTTTCAACGACATTTGCAATGTCAAAAAAGGGAGAAAGAAAAAATTCCTATTCAACAGTTTCAAAAAATAGAGCTTCGAAGAAGAGACTTTTTCATAACCTTTACCACCAACACCCATATTAAACCAGCTCATCAAAAAGAATTCGAGAACTTTGAGCTTCAACTAACCAACTGTTACAAGACCATACACAATATGGAATACTTAACCCAAAAGACCAAAACCAAAATCAGAACCCTTATTAAAAAAACAGTAGTAGTTGCCTTTCTTAGGAATTCAACAAAGACAATTATAGACCAATTATTATCACCTTGACACTGGGCTATATCTTCAATTTCTTTTTAGGGAGAAAAGTTCAATTGACAGAGAAAAAATCATCAAAAACATAGAAAATGATATTAACAATAAACTCCTACCCCTGCCATTTACTCCCAAAGAGATACTTTCAGAAATCAAAATTAAACTGCCAATAGCTATTTCAATTAAAGACAGATAATCAATAGGCATTGTTACTAAAGCTCTAAGATCCTTCTTCAAATTTGATAACCTACCTTCCTTTTACTTTATTCAATACTCAACTCTCTCCTCAAATTCCAAAGACCTATTTGAGTGCCACCAAGGCATATTTTTCTTAACCAACAGAGCAAGTCTCAAAGATCTTAAAAATATTGCCAACTCATTTCAAAAGAATTATTATGTCCCAAGCAAACTTTCAGAAGAATACTTCTGACTTTCTTCAAAAAAGAAGTCCCTACCTGGAGATTATCAAGACCTCCCCTATAATCTTGCAGGACTCTTTCTTGTGAACAACAATGCTGACTCAATTAGATTGACTATAAAGCTATAACAAATCTATAGATGTCCGACCGAAACCCCAATTTTTTCCTCAAAGTTAGGTGACAACCTCTCAAACGCTTTTAAGAGACTATGGGTATTTTGATGAGAGGAACATCTTTTATTATTGGCTAGAAAGATATTGTCAACACCTATTTCTCGATAATTAAGGATTCTGACCTCAGGCCGAATAACACTAATGATTAGACTAAAACACATATACGGAGTCACATGACATCTGCCGATCCTGAAGCTCCAAAGTGACGTGAAACCCGAACTTATAGTAATTATTAATTATAACATGTGTGAAAGGGAAATTGCATGGTCACATGCATGTATGCAATGATGATCCCAAAAATGACAAATCTGAAAAAAAATGAGATATCTGTAATATATTTCTTTTCTTTGATTTCCTTGATTTATTTCAGATAGTTAATATAGTTAAGAAATTAGATATAATAGTGATAGTTGATATATTTGATATATTTGATATATCTGATATAATTTTTTGTAATTAGCATATATATAAAGCAAGTGAAAATATCTAAATAAACAGAACAATAATTGCTTAATAATTATTTGTTCCAACTACTATACAAATGTGTGACATTTGAAGGTGAAACTGTGACCATAAAGGACTTTGGAAGAGTTTCAAAGTAGTTGATAGTGTGAATGCCCATTGCTATAACAGGAACTTTGGTATAGTTTGAGTAGACAAATGCATATACTAATAAATGGAAATTGAGTTTATTTTTGTAGAAAGAGAAGGATACTCAGATCAAATTATTACATCTCAGCCTTAGAAAACTAAATATTGGAGAGGATTTGAAGAACCCCTCACAGGTATAAGAGTTTTTTGTGTTTGTTTTATAAAGATATATATAATTTTTGATAGATCAGAAACTTTGTTATTTGAAAAAGAGTTGATAATTTCTGTTATTTTGTATTTAAAAATTGATTTCATTAGGGTGTTTTTATATTGTTAAATGATATAGTAAAATAAGATATATTGTTTATTTTATTTGAAAAGAAGTTTGTTATTAATTATTTATTTACGAAAGATTTTTTTATAGTATTTTGTTATTGTTTGATGAATAAGTTATAGGTTTATAATGTTTTGTATATTATTTTTAAGAGTTGCTTGAATAAGTTAGTTAGCTCAAGTTTATTTGAATATAAAAGTTTGAGTTTTTTAAGTTCTTCAAGCAGATTTGTATTAATTGAAAGAAATAAAAATATAGATATGTTATGAATATAATATTTGATTATTTATAGTTTTTTATAAAGTATTATACTATTTTTAAAGAAAATTTAAGAAGTATTTTTACAAATTTTTGTTTTTAGGATATACTTGTTTATAGTTTTTTGATTATATAATTGAATAATTTCTATAGTGTTTGGAGATTAAGCTTATTAAGAGATAATAATTCTAATTTATGATTAATAGTTGTATTGATTGTTTCTCAGATTTTGTTTATTATTTTATTATATTTGAATCAAATTATAGAAATTGTTTTAAATAATTTGATAATAAAAAAGTAGAATAGTATAAGTGTGATAATTTTGTAGTCACTGTTGAATTCTGGTTTAGTTTTAAATGTTTATAAACTGGTGCTTGTGTTGTAATGTTATTTGTGATTCAAATTTGATATATTTTGCTTTAACCTGTTGGGCCTGAGAATATACAGTGTGGCACAAATGTTTTTGGACTAATATTTTTTAATATAATTTAATAAATAATTATTTAACTTAGATAAAACTTTAAATATATATTTTT
>CAJVPV010000238.1:0-25110 GCA_910591835.1 Acaulospora morrowiae
TATATATCTGAACCTTCATTGTATTTAGTCACCATCTGGTGTAAATTTGAATTGAAATAACTTTCATAATTCCCTTTCTTCAATAAATATATTAAATGACATAAGAAATGTGTATATTTCAAAGTATTTTCCTATATGCCAAAAGTAAAACGTTTATTTTTATGATCAACTAAATTAATTAAATAACCAAACAACCCGATTGCTATTAGCAATTAATGTTATAAAAATTTTCATTACACAAATCTCAAATAATCAATCGTTTCTCGTAATCGCGCTAAATAATTATAATAAATAATACATACAGTATATACTGTATATTAAAAGTTAAAATTTATCAAGTATTTATAATAAAATCAATTTATATATAATTAATTAAAACAGTAATATTAAATACATATATAGTGGCAATAACTATACCATTGCTTTGAAAATTTCAATACAAATAAACATTTTTTTTATAAAAGAATTTTACAATAATTAATTGTTCAATTTAAATAAAATTTTACAATTAATATATATTTATTTATTTTTATATTTATTTTTTTTTAAAGTGGTGGAACCTTTACTATTCTTTATTTGTTAATAACTTGAATAAATATAGACTATAAATAGAATAGTATTCATCTTCTATTTTAAATAGGTTTAAAGATTGCCTAGTTTAAACTAACTAATTTCAATTACTTAATCTATTATATAAAGTAAGAAAATAATTTCAAAATATATTATAATATGGATAGAATAATATAATATCTAAATATGTAAAGATACTGTACCCAAATATATAGATTTATCTTCAAGTTATATTTAAGATTTAACATATTTACTTTTCAAAATTGGCTTGATATATAGCAAATAAAGAAGAATTTGAAATCAGATTTTTTTGAACTTCAATTAAATTGTTTAATTAAATATTTGAATAGTTATTTTTTTGAATTAATATTTAAATAAATTTGGTTTTTTATTTGATATATCTAATATTGACTTTTTTTAATGAATTCTTATTAGAACTTAAGATAAAAAGGAGATAATTATATTTATTATTATTGAAATAAGACTATTTTTTATTTAATATACTTAGTATTAATCTTCCTATTAAATTTATTATTAAGACTTAAAGTAAAAAGAGAATAATAATCATACTTGAAAAAGTATATTATATTTTTGAAGTTATTATTTAAGTATTTAAGTAAAATCTTAATTCCAAATTAAAGATAGAATAGATTATTAAATAATAATAGAACTTTTGTTTAAATATAAAATAAAAAATAAATAATATTATAATAAATATTATATATACTTAATAATAATTATATGTTTTTCAAATAAATATAAATATAATTAAATAATACAATTAGTAATAATAAATAATTAATAATATTTCAAAATGTTCTATAAGATTTCAGAAAATTTAGAAAGGTTTTAGCATATTTCAGAAAGTTTTAAGATATTTTGGTTATATATTATATAGTATAACAAGTATAATAAAGTAAAAAATTGTTACAAGTATAATATTTGCAAAAGTATTATATTAATATTGATAATTATTTATAACTCTAATTACTTATAAAATACAACTTCTTGAAGTTACAAATAATAATAGTTATATAATAGCTTCTTAAATATATCTAATTTAATTATTAATAAGTAAACAATATAATAATAATTATATTGATTTTTGAAATAATTAACCAAGTTCTTATACCAATACTTGAATACCTCATCCAAGATACAGTACTAACCTAAAGAGAATACAACCAAATCAACAGTAAAATTGTATCAATCTTTAAACACAAAGTTAAACTTTCTTCAATAGCCATCAACAGTAATATCTACTTGTATACAGGATACAAAATATTTAATATTTATAACAAATAACTAAAACTATAAATAACAAGATGGGTTCAAGATCTAAATGAGAAGAACATCACAGAACAGATCACAAGAGCAAGACTTCAACAGTTGCAGAACTGGGCTTGGTCAATTTATAATATTCTGGATGTATAACACAAAATAAAGAAACCCCCTTACCAAAATCTTATAGCAAATATTCTTCACTTTCTAAAGTCAAATAACATATACATCAAAATAACAAAGAGATTCAAGTTAACCACTCCTATACCAAAAAACAGCTGGATCCCCCTGGAAGACTTCATGCCTAACTTATGATACAATAAAAACAGAAACAATCTGAGAAAACACAATCTTATCTTCATTAAACAAGCAACTAACACCACAAGCTTATACTGTATACATGTGGCAGAAATAGGTAGATCCTTGACGCAATTGACGCAATTATTTGACGCAATTAATTGAGTCACTATTAAAACATATAAAATAATTGAGTCAAACGCAATTATTTTTGAGGATTTTGACAATTGAGTCAACAGCAAAATAATTTACACCACATGTATATTATACTGCATTACATAAACACATCTTAAAACCTGATTGGAAGCAAAATATATAGGATGGAAGTCCTGTTGGTTTGAAGAAATCATTCACTGGTTCCAAGGGAATGAAGACTATTATCCAAAAACTACTATAAACACCTTCGCCATATATGACTTAGCCAACCAGAGTAGCATTTAATGCCACAGATATATATCTATGATAATCAATCACAATATCTACATAGGAAAGATCAACAAATGAGTTAGAGTATTCAATAACACATTCAAGACCCAACACTTCATACAGAAATCAGGAAACTCTCCCATTGAAAAATATAGCAGATATAAAATGGACATATAAGGGAAGTCAAACAAATGTATCAAGAAAATTAATACCAAAGAAACAATTGCTATTTCAGTAAGAAGAACAAAAAACAACTCAAAGCTATACAACCCCATAATAGGCAACCTCTTCTGAATTCAAGTATCATCAAATTTAATTAGGCAAATCCACAACTGGAGTCACATATCATCAGAAATATCAGACATTCCACAAATTGATATTGATAATATAAAGGATGGAGCAACCAGCATTAAGGATCTGGAAAAACTTAAACTATAATACAAAATCAAAGAAAAACTCAAAGAAATTAAAAAAACTATTCAGGACTGAAAAATAGTAGATATTTATACAGATGACTTACTTGACAAATATAGCAACAGGCAAGTTAAAATGAGTATAGGTGGGATCATCATCAACCAAGAAATACAATCACAAGTGGAATTCAAAAGCAAATGCAAAGGGTTTTCATCATCTATAAGAGCAGAGCTCTTAGCAATCCTAACAGCATTAGCAATTATAGACACAAATACAGCTGCAACAATATATACAGACAGCCAAAGCACAATATACACAATACTATTCAAACTCTCCAAAAAGCAGCAACTAGTAAAAGCAACATATCTTCTTATAACAACACTCATCATGAATAAAATCCAATCCAGAAAAGTAATAACAAAGTTCAGAAAAATCAGAACTCATATAGGAAATAATAACAATAATAGAGCAGATGTCTTAGCAAAGAAAAGAAGAGAGCTAGGATATGAGTGGATGGTTGGAATCGAAAGCCAACACATTAATAGCTTGATTTGCATCCTGCAATGGAACAAAGAAGATCTAGACATCGGTACTAGTGGATTCATGAAACAATGGCAAAACAGCAAATGGATCAGCACATGGGTTACACAAAGAAGACACAAGGCATGGTTGAGAACAGGTAATGAAAGAGAGATAGATTGGAAAGAACATGGGCCAGTTTGTTACTAACAAAAATTATCGGCTTTGAAATTAATCAACAAGATCACAATATTAGAGCCTTCAGATACAAACTCCTTAATGATGAATTGCCAACAAAAGACAAGTTGTATAACAGGAAACCAGATCTCTACAAAGATGGAAAATGCCTCTGATGCGACCAACAGGAAACTACAGAACACATATTTAAAGAGCATTATGCAACCAAATTAGACTAAAATTTCTTAAAATCCTAAAAAAGGAAATTTCAAGCAGAATACAAGACAAAGGAAACAAATATAATTGGCAAAGTCAGCTTAAAGAAATAATAATCAACTCAGAAAGGAATCTCAAATATATAACCAAAGGTATTTTCAGCAAAGATCTAATTTCACTAATAATATAAGCAAACGGAACAAAAACTAAAAACATATTGAAGAAAATAATAGGTAGAATAACAAAAGTATTACAAAAGTTATGAATACAAAGGTGCAAATGTTTTCAACAATAGAAAAAGAGTGAAAATATTAACAAGATAAACAAGAGAAGCAAGAACAAAGGACACTCACAAAATAATCAATCTATCATATAATCCAATCAACAAGGAATATTGGATAGACGGGAGGAGATATCAAATATATAGTGAAAGCTATTAGAAAGCTGGTTGGATCAGGGAAACAATATTATTAACTTTAATTTTTATTTTTATTATTCATATAATAGCAACACTAATAAAGCCTTGACACATTAGCCTTGACATATACCAGTAGAACAAGTCAATAGCAATAAGCTGATATGGAAAAAATTTGATATAGCTTAATATGTATCTAGAATAGTTTATAGATAATAACTCTTGTAAAAAAAAATACATATGTAAACTAAATAAAGCACGTTAGGCAAGGCTTAGCTAGTTGAGTTAAAAAAAAAAAAATGTTGATCTTTGAAAAGCAAGTTATTTATTTTTTTTTTAAGAAAAATTATAAAAAATAGAATTTTAAAAAGTTTATTTTTTATATAAAATTGTTACTTTTTAATATAATCCTTAGAAAAAAAAAAGTTAACTAATCAAAGAATTAATAATATAGAAATAGAAATCACTAAAAAAAAGAGATACAGAAAGAAAAAACTTTAAAAAAAAGAAAAATCCAATTTCAGTTGAAAAATAAATAAAAAAAAAATAAAAAAATAAATATTTATTTATAAGAAAAGTAAAGTAAAAAAAAAATAAAAAATTATAGGAAAAAGAAAATAAAAGATATAAAAAAATAAAAACAAAAAAAAATAAACAAAATCAATAATATTATTTCTAAACTAAAAAAGAAATCTAATATTATTTATCTTGTAAGTAAAGAATTATACTTATTATATATTATAGCTAATAGTAATTTAAATATTTTTCTTCCAAAACTTAAAAAACTTAAAACTCTTAATCTGAAAAGCCTTAGCTCAAGTCAAACAAGAATTATTAAAAAAGTTTCACTTCAATATAAATAAAATAATAAAACCTTTTATAGGAAATCTAAAAGCTATATTAAAAAAACTCTTGACTCCTTAAATACAAAAGTTGATCTTTTATATATATATAATAAAAATGGACAAATAGAAAATTAATTCCAAATAATTTAAGAAACCATTAACAAATATTTCAAGAATATTATATAAGAAAGAAACTTTGATTCTGACAAGTTTTTCAACTGGTTGGAGAAATATTTCTTTAAACAGATTGATAATTTTATCTATAATAAGATCTTAGTATCTTTTAATTCCTATATTATTAATAAGACTACTTACAATTTTCCAAAAACAAAGCTCCTGAAAAATCAAAAATTAATTATAATATAATCAAACTAATAGGTAACAAAATTACAAACTATTTGATCTTAATCTTTAATCAAATCTTATTATTCTCTATAATTCCTTATCTGTAAAAACAAATATCTATAATATTAATATTAAAAAAAATTATAGAAGTTATAAGTTTAATGATAAAAAGTTATTATAGAACTCTTTTTGCTGATCCCCTTGCCAATCCAAAAAAACAGATGTTCTCAAAAATATTTTTTTATTTTTGATAATAAAGTTTATACACTTTTCTTAAAAACCTTACTTCCTAAAGACTGGTACCTCCTTCACTTGTTTACTTTTCCTTCTTCAAAAAACTTTGGATATTTTAGTGACAAAATAAACAAAACTTTATCCATTTGGTTTATGGCAAGAACACCTTATTGGAAAAAAGAAACCTGTTAAAAAATATCCTTCATGACTCTCTCCTTAGATTTGAACTCTAGAAAGTGAAACTACTAGTGAATACATTTCCTAAGCTCCATAAGAACCTTAGGTCCACTGTAAGCGAACATCTTCTACTTAAGGTAAGTGGATAAACTAGTTGATGCCTATCAAGCAAATGCATTTCCCAAGCTCCATAAGAACCATGGATTCATCATAAGATTCAAAACTCCTGTAGTTCAGGCAGGTGGATAATCTGGTAAGAGTCTACTTGCTTGGATATATAATCTTTTTTTACCAGTTATACATGTCTGTAGTAGTACTTTCAAGCATGTAAAAATTTTTCTTGGTTTTTTTTGGAGACTTTTGCCTACTTTAGTTTGACCCTGAATTTTTTGTTACATCGGAATTGCCGGTTGGTGATTGGTTGATTGACACGTAAAAAAAATATAAACAAGACACATACCCACACGTGCCTCATGTTGTACCACATTATAATTGATGATGTAATTGAATAAAGTGAAAGAGCAAGATATCGAGGTGTCCTCTTGATAAGAAGTGTTTGGAAGTCTTCCCTCTCCTCTCTTGTACTGGTTTCTTTTCTCTTCAAGATCAAAGAAGGCTCTCATTAGGCTGGTGATTGATATTGATAGGTTTTTATTTTATCAGTACAAACTTTTCTCTTTCCCCTTTTATTTTTCTTTTTTTTCTTCTCAAAAAAATAAAAAATTTTTTTACCTTAGAACCACAGAGATTAAGCCAGGGTGACAGTTCTGATGAAGGGCTGGCTTTGAGATTTTAGAATAACAAGAAATGTTTTTTTTTAATTAAGCAACTTGTTCATTTCCCTTAATCACATCTAGAAACTATTGGTTATTAATGGGTGCGTCATATAAGTAAATAAGTTTAACTGGTAGTATATGTATATTTATATATAGTTTATAACATTTGTACTATGGTAAATTAATCACAGAATTGAAATTAATAAAACTTGAATATATGGCCTGATTAGGTGGAAAAAAAAAAAAGTTATAAGTTTAATGATATATGACCTGTGGGTTTATAGCACAATAGTTAGTACTCCACAGGTCAAATCACAAGATACTAGTTTAATCCTATATAAAGATGATTAAATAGAATTAATATGGTATCTGATACCATAGCCAATTATGTACCGCTTCTCATAAGAAGCCATTTCATATGCCAATCCAGTAGGCATTAAGATTGTGATCTTTAGAAAAGGTGTTGTGGTGTAACATTCATCCGGTTGGTACTACAATGATTGCCAGAAGTTGGATAACAAAAAGGTGTAGAAGGCATCCAGTTTGAGAAAAGATGGCTTGATAATCGCTTCCCTGTAGTACCTGGTGTCTCTTCCTGCAAGTTACTAATAGTTTGGTTTGGATTAGAGGTTTTCTCTACAAAGTTCTATTCACTATAATAGATACTACCTCCAGTTTTCCTTTTACTTTTTCTTAAAACATTTATGATTAGAAATAGAACTTAACATAAAATAACAATACTAATGGAGCATATATATATTAGCCTTGACTTGTCTGAAATGGCAGTTAATAGCAAAAAACCAATATGGGGATAAAATCTGATATAGTTTAATAGTGGTCTAGAATAGCTCATAGATAGTAATTACCTATGTAAAAACATGTAAGATACATATATGAACTAAATAAATTTAACCAACATTGGATAAGGTCCAGCTAGTTGATTAAAAAAAAATAAAATAAAATAAGCTTAATGATATAAAATCTATTTCTCTAGTGAACTCAATAAGAAAAATATTTGCAGAAATAATCAACAAAAGATTAATTAAAACAATAAAATCAAATAATATATTATTGGAATTTAACTTTGTTAATTTATTTAATTAAAGTATTTTGAAATCTTTAATTATTATCAACTCAGCTATTCAAGTTGCAAAATACAAACAACAAAGAGTTTTGATTTATCTTATTGAATATTACTAAAGTATTTAACTTAGTTTCAATTTTATTTATTCAAAAAGCTATAAAAAGAATTAGTTATTTTTTTCAACTTATTAGTCTCTTTTTTAATCTTTTTATAAATAAAAAAATCTTTATTAATATACCATTTGAATTTATCAATCCCTTTTTCATTAATAATAAAATAAAACAAAAAGAAATTATTTCTCCAATTATTTGAATAATACTTTATAATCTATTTATTATCAAACTATTCAAATACAAGTATATTTAAAATTATTTTGCTTCAAACATTCTTGTATATATGGATAATATTGTACTGATATCTAATTCCAAGTTCAAAATAAAAGCTTTTTTTGAAACTACAAGTCAATTTTTTCAAATCAATAATATCATATTTAACAAAGACAAAATCAAAATTATAAACAATATTAGAGTTAGACAAGATAGTTCAACAATTATTAATTTTGAAAATTATTGATACAAGTTTTCAAACTATATGAGAATATCAAATACTTGAAAATACTTATTTCTTTATACAACTTATTTAAGATTAATAGAAAAGCTTTTAATTAATCTATTGATTAAATCCTAAAAGAACTATTCAAGAATCAATAAAAAAAGAAATTAAACAATATGTTAGTAAGTGAATAATTTTAAGAAAGTTTGAATACTTCCTATCTATTTTCTTTCTAAATAAAAATCTCATCAATTTTATCCAAACAAAAATCAACAAACTTATCAAATCAGTCTATAGAATTTTTTCTAAGTATTCAAATATTATAATAGTGAGCCATGGTGACCTTAATATTCTAATACTGGAAGTAAAGATAAGTTCTTAAATTATTTGACATATAAAATTTTGCAGATTAATTATATTCCTTTTAAAGGGATATAATTATTTTAATAGGAACATAATTTAAAAAACATTTGGATCAAGTGGCCTAAATTATAAAAAACCTTTGTAGGTAGTTTTTTTTTTGATTTTATATTTTAAAAAAAACTTTTTTAATAGTGAGGTACATTTAAATTATATTTTTGTCTTTAATTTAAGGATCCATCTTTAATTGGAAAAAAGACAAAAACTTAATTTCATAGATAGCTAATTATCAAACTAGTTACATCTACAATTAAAAAATTCATTATTTAGAAAATTATATCTATTCAAAAAATAAAACAATCTGATTTTATCCAATTTGTCAACTAAAAAAATTTAATCAAGACAGTTTGATTTTATATATAATCAAAACCATTCAAGGTTTTCAAATTCAAATCTGTTTTCCAAAGTATATTCTTAATTATGACAATATTGTTAACTTAATAAATTTACTTTTTCAAAATCTTTTATCATATCTCTAGAAAACAGCCATTAACATATTCAATACTTTTAATATCATATTTATCAACCAGTTGCTAAAATACAATAGTCATTATAAAACTTATATAAATATAATTAATTTCATATACTAAAATAGTCTAGTATAGTCCAAAACTTCTCTGGCTCAAAAACTTCAACAATATTTATAACAAATTAATTAATATATATGGTTCACTTTCAAATCCTAATTCAATCTTCTGATTTATCTATAATTTTAATACTATTACTTTAATTAACAAAAGATATACAATGTTGCTAAAAACATGTTCCTTAAAGGAAAACACTATATATTAGATATTAATAACAATTTTATCAAATACCTAAATTATTCTTTTGAATTATAATATAACAATATCTGTATAATATACTTTATAAGTTCAAATGTATTCTTATTATATATAATCAATAAACCTATTCCAATCTTCAAATATTATCTTTGCAATATTATTCAAGAATTAACAAGTTCTTTTTTAAAAAATAAATTTATTTTTTATTTAATTAATATTTCTTCAACTATATCCTATCCTTTACTACTTTAGAATATTAAATTATACAATCTCTATTATATTTAACTTTTGAAAAGTAATATAATTATTAATAACATTTTTATTAAACTAATTAATACAAAACTTTCAATTGATAATTTATTATAGATAATCTTAGATATAATTTAATAGTGTTCTTTTAATACTATTATTGAAATCTGAAACAATAAGAAGATAATTTATTCAATATCTAACTCTTCAAAAAAAAAGAATAAAATTAATTTTATTACAATATTGGCAAAAATTAATTACATAATAATACAAAAATCTATTACTTTTAATATAATCAAACTAAAATTTAAACCAAGATTCTCAAAGTCTATATAATGAAACAATTCTCTATTTTATTACACAGAAAATTCCATTATTAGCAATTGTATTCTAAGAAGTTGTATAAGATGGAATAAAAAAAATCTACAGTTAAAGATAGGTCCCTAAATTATATATACTCTAATAATACTGTAAATAAAGATGGATCTCTAAAGTATTTAACATATAAAATTTATATCTCTTTATATCCACGTTTCTTAGAGGACATAATTCTTAGCTCTTTATTTCAATAGGGACATAATTTCAGAAATGATTTATATAGATGCTTAAAACTATAAAGAACCTTTATAAGTAGTTTTTTTTATTTATTAAAAATATAGAAATGAAAATTTTTAATAATAAGAGATATTTGAATTATGCCCTTGCAAATAATTTAGGAACCCATCTTTAATCTATCCTAACTGTGACACATCATGCAACCAATTGATATATCAATAGCTATGCATTATAAAAAAGCTTAATTTATAGTATTGTTGTGGGAACAATAGGGATGGTAATGCGATATTATGTCGCGTCACATAATAATAGTAACATTGATGGTCAAATGATATAATAGATGATAATAGCATGAAACGGAAGGGACGCATCCACAATGGTTTATGTAACATTAGAGAGAGATACATTCTAAGTTCTAGATCTGAGATTTGGAGTTTCGTTTTAGAACACTTCTTTATTTTTGCACACTCGCGCTTTATTAAATAAATGCTATTTTGCTTCGCACAATAAACAATCTACATTCCTTTAAAGTATAAACTAAGTCTACGCTATTATATTAAAGTAAACGACTTTAAGCAAGAGACGCGACATTAGCTATTTGCACCGTAAAGAGTAACACTTGTAATCTTGAGATGCGCTTAGAAAGAAAGACGGTCAAAAAGAAATTAGCAGGTACAAAAGTCGATCAAATTGTAACCGCCTCGGAGTTAAAGCCTTACCTTATTTTAGTGCCATAATCCAAGCGTTCGGATTATTGTCACGTGAAGAGTGAGCCGTTTTAGTAACAGACTTGCTGGTGATGACAACAGTATATAAATATTAATAAATAATTATACTTAAATATACAATTTTTATATCAACAATACTAAACTTCTTCTATAGTTATATGAGCTGAAAATATAATGTAAAAGGTAATTTATCAAGTAATAATATATGTTTCTAAAGATATTCTTTGCCAAAATTTAATTAACAAGTTAGATGATTTAAAACTGATAGTTGGATTTTTATCTTTTATGTAATCTTACCTGATATATGAGCTTCACTTCAATATAAAGTTCATATAAGTTAGATTATATTGTTATTAATATATAGCAAGTTTGTCATTAATTCTAAGCCAAAACTCATATAATGATAGTATATAGGTGTCTTAAATTGCTTGTTAACCAAAGATATATATTAATAAACTTCTTTCTTTTATATTGTTATATAATTCTTTATTACAATTCTTTATAGTCTGTAGAATTTTTATAGTGGTTAATAACTTTTTTAAGACAAGTGTATTAATGTTTATATTGTAAGTACAAATTATTATTATTGGTTTTTTAGTAATATTATATCCTTTTACTATTATTGTTACTATCAACTACCACTATATCCTAACTATCTATATTCTAATTAACTAATTCTATTACTATTTATACCTGTAGTGATATATTTGCTAATTTATTATTATATTATACAAATTTGTCTTTAAACTATTTAAACTTTCTAATATATTATATCAAATCATATGACTATCAATAATCTGAATTTATCTATACATTTTTTCCTACTAAAAATATATATAAAGGAATAAGTTATGATTAAACTTACAATTAGAGCTCCATAAAGTATTAAACCAATACTGAAGTGGTATTGAAATGGTACCAATCTATAGTAAATTTAATATATGGATTGTAACCCACTTATATAAATTTATAATAAATTTAAGTATCAAATTAATATCGAACTGATATCAAAATAGTACCATTAGGTGCCCTATTTACAATTAGTAATAATATTAACATGTATAAAACTGTTGAAATATATAGTTTGAATATAATTCAATAAAAAACCAAGTGTTGAATGCTTATTTACCTATAAAAAAAATAAAAAAAAATTAAATCAATATAAAAATAAATTTTTTTTTCATTTTTTTCAAATTTTTGAAAAACTTCCTTTTTAAAAAATTTTAATAAAACATATAAAAATAATATGTCAAGTTATTTTTTTTTAAAAAAACTTTTTTTTTTTATTATTACTGAAAACAAAACTCTTTTCTAAAGCAAACTATCAATTAATACTTTAAAACTGATTTCTTTTGTTTTCTAAAATAAAAGTTCTTTTGCCAATATTGATATAATACTTCTTTTTTATCTCAAGCCTTGCAATATATGAGTCAACTTTAAGAGTTTAATTGAAAAAATTCAAGCTATATAAAAATGGAACTCTTGGTGAATTTTTCAAGACTTGGATATCTTGTTAATAAATATTATTTAGAGAATAGTTTTTGATTTGATATCTTTTTCATTTATATATATAGATACAAAATTTTTCTAACAAAAAATCAAAATCAGCTTTATTAAAATTATACTATTAGTTATTACAATAATAATACTAACAATAAACAACAACCTATTATATATTAGTTAAAAATAAATAATTTTGAAGAGATTAATAATATAAATATTAATATATGGCTTATCATAGTTTTTAAATAGCTATATAAAATATTGTTATATATTATTATACCTCATAAGAAAAATATAATATAATATGAGAAGTGGTGATGTAAATTTTATTAATACCAGTTATCAAAAAATATCATATACTATAATTGAAACAAGCCATGTTAAAACAATGGATAGTGCATATGAAAAATATAGGAGGCTTTAATAAAGAAAATATAACATAAGTAGAGAAAGACTGGGTAAAATCATATAATCCATCTCTAGTATTCTGATCAATAATATTTAGTATGATATTTTGTAAAACTGATATCAAAAATTTTTTTCAGTATCGGTACCAATAATTACTGAAAATTTTTGATATGATATTTTAAAGTACTAATATCATACTGAAGTATCAAAAGTATTAATAATAATTAAAATAATATATAAAGTTTCAATTAATATATCATATGCTATTGATTATGAATTATTATATGATTTATTTTTATTTATTTATTTTTTTTAACTATGAACAGAGCAAGAGATGCAAGACTTTTATTAATTATATATATAATAAATTTATACAATTATGAGATCAATAGATCAAGGTTACATTAAGTATCGATAACTAGCAAATTACTAGATTACAAATATTCACTTAGACACAGTGACTTACTAAACTATTCAATACCTCAAAGAGACTTACTAAGAAAAGTAAGGATGGACAGCACTTGCTCTATCAATAAACAGTATTAGGTAGTGCTGGGGATGTATTGTTAATTTGGTAAATCTCATTAAAATAAATATTTATTGCTGGGCCGATAGTATTAATCAGATTAGTTTTTGAAAAGCAGTTTAAGAGTAGTTTGGTGGGAGGTAAAATTTTTTTCCAGGTGGGCTTTTGTTGTATTGTGTTAATAGTCTTTTTCCATTGAATTCCTGAGGAAGTGGAAGTATTGGCTGTTGCCAATCTTGGAGTCCATATATGTTTAAAAATGATTTTCAGGGATTTTTTTGCTATTGAACCTTTGTGTTTGTTAGATAGATCTATTGATGGTGATGAAATATCAGCCACCCATTCATATAGTAAAGGACCAGTGACCGATATTATTATTGATAGTGTTTTTTGCTTCTGTTTTGTTTTTAATTTTATTGCTTGTAACAATGAGGTTGTTGATTAAAGTTATTATTTTTTTGCTTTTAGATTCAAGTATGATCTGATTTTTGGGACAGGCAAAGATGTAATAAAAGTGTTCTGGGACAAGGTTACAGTGTGAGCAGAGATTATTGGAGTAGAGTTGTGGATATCTGCCATTTAATTTTACTCTTGTTGGTAAATTATAACAGAAAATGTTTATCCTGAAAGTTAGTAGCATGGAGAACTTGAATTTTTTATGAGTTGTGGATTATTTATACTGCTCAATAAGAATCAGGTCTAGCTCCCATTCTGATCTGTTCGTCCATGATTTTATCAGTCTGGTATGAAGTTTCCTTTTGGTCTTGGTAATTATCTTTATCCATGAGATAGGATTTGAGAAAGAGATACCAGAAATAAGAGAAAAGATTGAAAAGTTTGCTGGTTTTCAATCAAGGGATTCAAGGTTTAAGATAGGTGTGAATGTAGTTTCCTATGTATTAAATGTAATTTTTAGAGTTTTTTGTTTAATGAAATGGGTAATATCAGATTTGTATTGACTATAAGTTGATTTGATTCTTCTATTGATATAGGAGGGTATCGTCAGGTTGGAAGTTTTATTTGAAAAGATAATAAAAGATGAGTTGGGTTGAGCCTTAAGGCAGATATGTTTAACTGCCAATAGGAGGCCTAAGGAGCAATCTTCAAGTGGTTTGAAAGAATAGGTAGAAACTCCTGTTATGGTGATTGCTTGTGGTATAAAAGCAACTTTCCATTCGGAGATATGGGGTAAATAATTTGGAATGGGGGGAATTGTAACTAGGGGACTTATTTGTGGGGGTGTATCTATTAATATATTAATAATTTCATCTATTGGATTAAGGATAGTTAATTTTCCTTTGCGTTTGACCCAAATTGAAAGAGTTCTGGTTTGAAGGAGGATCAAAAGTTTTATATTTGTCTCAGAGAGTGTGTTAATGTTTCTGTCAAATAATGTTCCAGTAACAGATATATTGGATAGATAGTCGATTTTCTTGATAATCTTAAGGAAGAAGCCATCTATGAAGGCAAAGTATCGATTTTTAGGACAGGGGATTGCAGAAAAGGTTCCTTTAATATTGGAAGGAATGTTAATTTCATTAAATCAATTGGAAGCTTTTTTGAGATTTATATTGTCAGCGTCAAACTTTCCTCTGGTAACTAGTTAATCCCATTCAAGTTTTGTGGATGAGTTTCTTAACAGAATATTATTTATTGTTTTAATTCCCAGTTGGAAAGCTATAAGAGCATTTTTAGAATTGAGAGATGCATTTAAGCCTATAGAGAGGTCACTGTTGTAAGATTCCAAGGGACAGCATGGAGAACAAAGACTTATTTGGTATTTCTGGATTATGGTGGCTGCTTCGAGAATCCAGTTGTTTTTCTCTTTAAAGAATTCAGGTTAGTAAAGTGGATATTTCCAAATTGCACGATATTGTTAAATTGAAAATACTTCTTTTAGGGTTGTTTCTCTGGTGCAATAATTGTTCAATCTCATCAGTATTAGTTTAGCTAGAGTAATATCTTGTCTGTCTTCTAGGTTTGTTACATTTAGACCTAACGGAGAGAAAATTATCAGATTGGGTGTTGTTTTTTCAAGGTGATATTTACTTTTACAGATTTTGTTTAGGTTTTTTTGTGTACTAAAAAGGTTGGTTTTGTTTAAAGAGAAGATATTAAGAGCATATTCTATTTTTGCTAGTATGATTCATTGAGCCACTTGCTTGGCTATGGGGCCATTCCATTGTTTTGTTTAAATAATGGATTTTGAGATTTCTGAAGACTCTAATAGGAGTTGCTTAGCAGTTGCTTGTGAGAAGCTGAACCTGGAGAAATAACAACTCAAGTATCTAAGAGATTGTTTATAATCAAGAGCTGTCAAGTTTGTACCCATCAATTTGAAGGATAATTTTCTTGCTGGGTTTTTGTTGGTACCAGTGTAGATTATTTTGGTTTTTTCAGCATTACATTTGATTTCATTGATCTCTAAGAAGTTGATGAAGACATCCATGTTTTTTTGAAGATCATCGTACTTGTTACCTAGAAGGGCTAAGTCATCCATGTAAGCGAGCACATTGAATTTGATTTCTGGGGATGGATGGAGTAGTCTGGAGATTAGAGAATCATAGAAAATTACCCACCAGAGTGGGGCTAGTGTTTCACCTTGTTTTATGCCATTGTCAACTTGAAATTTATCAGAGAAATAACTGTTGAGATTAATTTCAGTGGTTCTATTTGAAAGGAGATTTAATGATATATTCTTGAATTTTGTAGGAAGACTTATCCTGATCATAGCTTTATATAGACTGTCAAGAGAAACTGAGTCGAATGCTTTCGCAATGTCAAAGGATATTATCCATATATGTTTGTTTAGATTTTTTGCTTGGTTTATTGATGAGAACATTAATGATAGGGGTTCAAAAATACTTTGATCGGGGAGTCCTGCAAAGTTGGCTTCAAAGAGAATATTGTTTTCTTTGATAACTTTGGAAAATCTGGTGTTGATTATTTTTGTTAAGATTTTTCTTCCAGAGTTTAAAAGAGTAATTGGTCTGATGTCTGCAATGTTATATGTTCAAACTAGTTTTTTGGGGAGGAGACATATGTTTTCTTCTTTCTATTCACTGGGAATTTGTTTACTTTGGAAGATAAAGTTAAGCATCTTTAGAATTATTGGTTTGGTTTCAACAGTTAGGGATTTCCAGGCTTCGTAAGGAATACCGAAAGGACCCAGAATTTTGTTATTAGAAAGTAAGTCAAGAGTGGCATTGAGCTCTTCGATGGAAAATTCTTTGATAGCATCATTGTATATGTTAGGGTCAATTGAGAAGTTTTCGTAGGTTTCCTTCCACTGATCTGTTATGAGAAATTGTCTTTTCTTTAGTGTCTTTTTGAAATGATTGAGTACAATATCTTTAATTTACTCTATGTTGTCAGTAATGATATTGTTTTCATTTCTGAGTTACGAGAGGTCAAGTTGAGGTTTGAGGTTACCAAGTGCTGCTTTGATGGCTTGTTTAGGTTTGCTCCAGAATTTTTGGAGATTATGCTCAAAATTTTCCTTAAGTTGTGATAGATTCCATTCTTTGGTTTTATCAATGATTTTTGTTCTGAGTTCTTTTGTTGCACACTGAATTCCTTTGGGAAAAATGTTGTGTGTGTTGTTCACTTGAAAGTAAATTTCTCTCGTGGCTTTACTAAGGCTGCGGCCTGATTTATAAGTATTAAGAAGGGCTTTCACGTGATTGTGAAGAGGTCTAGTGTCTGGTATAGAAGATTTTCGAGAGATATTAACCTTTGTCTTGGATATGTTATTCAAGAGAGAACTTTTGATGGTGTGAATAATATTATTCCAAGTTGGGTTGTTGAATAAATTTAAGGCAATATCTACTTTTTCTATGAAGTTCTTAATATTATCAGGTTTTGCTTTTTTGAAATCGAAGGTTTTGTTTGTTTTGAAAACTTTGATGGAGTATTCGAACCAATTTAAAGTAACTTTGATCATCTTGTGGTTGGAGGGGATTGGGGGCAGCATCGATCTATAGTCTAGAATTTTATTTGAAAGATAATGAAATATCCAGATCTGATCAATTCTGGATGCGCTAAAGAATGTAATATGTGTAAAGTTGGATTTATGGCCAAGGGCTTCTATTTATAATCGTAAGTAATTATAGATATGCCTTTTGTGCTTTAGAGTTTGAGCATTGAGATGGGGAGTTTCCTTAGTATAGGAATTGAAATCACCTGCGAGTATTTGAGCCATATTGTTTTTTTGAATGGTTTGATTGAATGAATGAAGTTAGAGAGTTGACTGCCACTTTCCTTTCTTTTCTATCATGAGGAAGGTAGCAAGAAATTACTACTATGTTGATTTTGGGTTTAAATTTCAGATGAAGAGTTATCCAGTATTGGTTAGTTGCTGTGATTTTGAAAACATGTGGTTCAAGATCTTTGCCCAGTAAGATGAATGCACCATTTTTGGGTGTTGAATCTGGTGTAGAGTTAAAAAGAGCTGTATTGTTAACTCTTTTAGGAAATGGCTTTTTGGTTGATTGCTTAGTTTCTGAGCAGCAAATTATTTCCCTGGCCCCTATAAATGCGAAAAGGATATTATTTTGGCTAAATTTTCACTGCCTTGGATATTTATTGTTGAAATGTTTAAAAGATTTTTGATTTTGTTTTGTTTAGGGGATTGATCAGTTATTATGTCTTGTCCGATTGTTGAAGTAGGAGTTTCCGTAGTAAAGTTGCATAGAGATGTGGTCTCTGAAAAATCTGTCATTAATTGATTTTACAGAAAAGATCAAGACCAGGATTGGATTGATCTGGAGTAATAATAAATTCTGGGGGTAGCTTTGTAAAGTAAAAGATTTTATGAAGTTCTCTAATGTTTGTGTTAAAGTTTTTGTCCTCAGTTAAAGGTAGTATTAATGTAGAGTTGTTTTTAAGAATTGTGTTAGATTCTTCGATAGTGGTAAGTTCTGGAAGGCTGGAGGTGATCCATTCTTCTGGGAGAAGTATGAAATTATACTTGGTATACAGATTTTTAATAATTGTTGCAAAATCTTCACTTGCTTTGTCAATTTTTCCTGAGAGATTGAGATTTTTTTAAATGGCTTCGAAATTCTCAGGGAGGGGATGTTTGTCACTTTGAGTGAGGTGATCAGTGATCTATTCAGGTCCAAGGGGTAGGGTAACAAGAATTTTTTTTGTAGACTTTCAATGAAACCTTTGATCAAGTCTTGATTAGTAATAGGGAGAGTGATTCCCTGATTTTCCATTATCCAGTGTGGAGGGAGAAGTCTACGTTTATTTTGATAAAGTTATTGGAGAGACGGTAAACATAATAGTTATAATCTTTGAGGGCTTTTACAACACGTTTAATCGCGTCCGCATCATTGTCCACAGGAAAAAGTCCTGCAAGGTCATAAAGGAGGTCTTGGTAATCTCCAGGTAGGGGTTGCTTCTTTGGGGGGAGACAGAAGTATTCTTCTGGAAGCTTACTTGGAACGTAGTAATCTTCTCGGAGTGAGTTTGTAATATTTTTAAGGTCTCTAAGACTTGCTCTGTCAGTTAGAGGAAAGATACCTTGGTGGCACTCAATTAGTTCTTTGGGGTTTGAAGGAAGTGTTGGCTGCTGAATAAAGTAGGAGGTAGGCAAGGTGTCAAATTTGAAGAAGGATCTTAGAGCCTGAGCCACAGGACCCGTAGAGTGTCTGTCTTTAATTGGAACCACATATGGCAGTTTAATTTTGATTTCAATTGGAATTTCTTCGGGGGTGGATGGCAATGGTACAAGTTTGTTATTAATATCATTTTCTATGTTTTTGATAATTTTTTTTCTGTCGATTGAGTTTTTTTCTCCCAAGAAAAAGTTAAAAATATAGTCCAAAGTCAAGGCAGTAATAATTAGTTTGTGATTATTTTTACTGAATTCTCTAAGAAAAGCAATTGCTACAGTTTTTTTAATTAGAGTTCTGATTTTGGTTTTGGTTTTCCGAGTTAAGTATCCTACATTATGATTGGACTTGTAGCGGTCAATTAATTGAAGCTCAAGATCCTCGAATTCTTTTTGATGAGCTGGTTTGATATGAGCATTAGTGGTAAAGGTTCTGAAGAAGTCTCTTCTTCGAAGTTCCATTTTTTTGAAGCTATTGGATAGGGATTCTCTCTTTCTTCCTTTTTTTGTTTTGCAGATATCATTGAAAAAATTAAGAATACCATCAGCATTATGCTCATAATCATCAATTTTAGCAACCCAGTTCAGTATTGCATCATGTTCATCTATAAATTTGTATTCTCTAATATCATTGTTGTTAACAGACCAGGAGCTGCTGGAGGTTGGGGTATCAGTATCCAGGGGGATAGTGTCTGAATATCAGGGTAGCCTTGTTTTCAGTTTGTATATTGGGATCTATAGAGTATGATTGTACTACTTCTTCATCCCATGTCATATGGGGAGGGTTCTCTTTCTGAGTGTCATTTTCTTCTGAAATGGTATTATTATCTGACAATGTAATTGGATCATCTATCACCATACTGTTTTCTTTAATTGGGTTTGTGGAATACAAAGTGGTATTACGATTGACCAGATTTTCAGGAGAAGTATGCACGGCAGTGTGTGTTGTTACATCATATAGTGGGTATGCATGTGGGAGATCATCAATTTGCATGGGAGTACCATGCACAGTAAGTTGATTATTGGTAGGGGGTAAGCTATTCTGGGTTTTTGTAGGTAAATTGGACGACTTTGCAAGAGAGAAGGGTTTGATAGAAGATGGAGAGGTGGGGATTGTTTCAGTTGAGGCTGGAGTATTTGGTGGAGGAGCAGGTGTTTCTTTTCTTTTTGTTTCAAATATATTTGTTTCTTAATTGGCGGTAATTGAAAGCATATTTCAGGAAAAATGGAGATCATAGTTGAGGGTATTTTTAACTATTTCTCGAATTACAATATTTCTGTCATCCTTGTTAAGCTTGAAGTCCAGTTGGTAAGCTGTAAATTCATTTAAGGTGGAAAAAAGTTTGGGAGAGAGAGGAGAAACTGAAACAATAAGTTGGGAATTGAAGAGATGGATTGTTTGTTTCTTAGGTTCAAATTTGATTTCAAAGAATTCTATGGTTTTAGCATCGGAATTTTTGGGATCAGTTTTGATAGAAGGAATAAGTCATGGTTTGGGGTGGTTAGAGAGGGGAAGAATTTGTGCTTCTTTCGCTGGTTTAGAGACAAATACTTTAGAGGTTTTGCAATTTTTGTATATGATTGAGGCTTTAGGTCTTTTATTATCAGAGAGGATGACGTTCAAGAGGATATATTCAGAGTTATTATTATATAATTTAATTATATAATATTTTATTATTAATATTATATATGGTTATAAAGATTTTACATAATTTTTATTTATTAATTTTATATTGATATATAACTTTCTTAACTTTTTATATTATTTGTTTATCAAATAAGAAAAATTTATAAAAAGTTTTATTATTATCCACAAGATTTTTGAGAAATTTATTATATTTATTAATAAATACTGTTATCAGATTATTAAAAGTAATTTAAACCTTCAAGAAAATATATATCAAACAATTTATTACATGAAATAACTCAATTAATTTTATGTTCTATTTCAATATTTTTGTTTTTACTTTTTATTGATAGATAAAATTATTATTATAATTATATAAATTAATTAAAAAATTAAAAAATAAAAAACTCTTTCCCATTCCCCTTCTATACTTGAAAATTTTCTTTTTAGGAAACTTTTTAAATTGTCTACTTTTTCTTTGCTTCCCCCTCCCTTTTCTTCCCTTGATTGCAAATCTTTTATTTCCCTCTCCTTCTTCTCTTCTTTCTCTTTTATCTCTTTTTTTTATACTTTCCCTCTTCTTTTCCCTTTTTTCCCTTCTTCCTTGCTGAAGTTAGATTTTTTCCTTTTTCTGAAGTTTTTCCTTCCTAGGTCTCTCTTTCTTTCTAAAAATATCATGCTCTATCTGGTCACTTCTCTGGCCAGTTGACTCCATTTTCTTAAGAACCATATAAGAAATGGTAATCTTTTTCAAGAAGTGAACTTTGACAAGTTTTTCTTTTCCATGATTTTTTAAAAAAAAAATGGATAGTTTATCCTTCCAAAAGATCGACATAACCATTATTACCAAATTCAGCATTGTTTATTTGTTGATAGCTAGACTAGATACATCTAAGAAACCGATTTACACTATTATTGGCTGAATTCCTAGGTGCTATACCTTATAGAAATCTAGTAGGACAATATGTAAAGACCAGAAATCTAGTTATCCCCACAAACAGAGCTGGTAATGTTAATTACTCACTCTCCAACAATGTAAGTCTCTTGTACAAGATTAGATAATGATGTTTAAAAGAAAACCATATTCAACTCTATTTATTGGACACTTCTATTACACTTGAACAGTAGATATATCAAATCCTTTTTGTAACTTGAAGGCCAATCTGCATAAAGTAGCTGCAGCACCTTCATACATCAAGGTAGCAATTATGAATCAAATCCGGTAATAAATATCACCACTGACTTCTCTTGCCATATATCAAGCCATATTTGGAAAGCAAGGGTGCTAATTCTACTTATGATTTGGAGGCCAATCTGTGAAAATATGGCTGCAGCACCTTTATATATTTAGGTAATCAAATTACTTCTAGGAAACTAGATGCCATTTAAAGCTTTAATATAGGTTTTAAATTCTTTTTTTTTTACTATATTTCTTAAGTGGTACCCAGAGCATAGATGGAGAGCCAATTGAGCCTAGCATTTAATTCTACTAAATTTAGAGAGATGTATATCTTTTTTGTAAATTGTAAATCTTGTCTCAAGTTTAAAATTATAATAAAATAACTAAAAGATTGTCATCTTGCTCTTTAAAAAAAAATTAAATTTAAAAATTAAAAAATTTAAAATTAAATATTATTTTTAATTCTAATAAAATTTTATTTTTTTTTATTGCGAACAGGCATTAAATGCAAGACTTTATTTAAATAAAAATTTACTGTCATTACATTAACAATCTTTACAAAAGTAAATTAATTGTAGCCTATCGCAACAAATCTATTAATATCAGGTACCATCTCGAGGGTGGACTTGCACCAATAGTGCTGAATGGCTAATACCAGTTCAGAACAATGATATTACTGTTAAAGTAAAAATTGATTTATCAGTGAAATTTAATGAAGTATTTATTAGATTTAGAATTTTTTAAATGTAGTATTATCGTTTGTATTCGAGTTTGGCACTTTAGAACTAGTTGTTTTTTTCCATTTTATACCAGATAACGGGAGGTTGTTGCTGTGACAAATCGCATTTTCCAAGCCTTATAAAGAATTTTGAGAATATAGTTAGAAATATCTTTCTTTTTTTCCAATGAGCTGAAGGAGGAGTTGAATTTGCAGATGGCTAAATCCAGTAAAGTGTTTGGTGTTAATTTAAGAGTGCTAGTGAAATTGGTGACTTTGATGTCTTTAGGGTTGAGATTTAAAATAAGATCTTCCAGTTTAGATTTCTTTTTATTGATTAATGGCCTAATGTATACACATGAGAAAATGTGTAACAAATCTTCAGGATATGCATTATATCATGGGCATAGATTGTCAGGATAATGGATAGGATATTGTTTGTGAAGTTTAATTCTGGTGGGAAGCTGATTAGCCAGAAGTTTGGTCCTAAATGTAGACAGAGCTCTGTGTTTTGATTGATTTGATTTTTTCAACTTGTTGTTTGCTTTAATAATAGTTTCTAGTTCCTCAAAAGAAGAAGGTTTGTAGGTGGCAGACTCACTTAGAAGTATATCGAATAAATTGGTGTAAAAATTTATAAATTTAATCCAATGTGTAACACTTGTTGCATGGGTATTATTAATTAATAGTGAGGGTGTGATTGTTGAAGGAAAACATTGGGGGACTGATTTATTGATTCTAGAAAGAGTGTTAGGTGGTGGCTGATAATCTTTTAATTTGAACCACAGAACATTAAGACTTTTTGATGTAATAAAAGTGTTACATTGGCTAATGAACCTGCTGAAGAGAATTTTGACCAGCCTGTTGATATAGTCAGGAGTTTTCAGATCTAGAATTTTGTTAAGATAGATTTTTATGGTTGACAAATTTGAAGTATTAGTAAGAGTTTGGTGAAGTACTGGCCAAAAGATGTACCAGAAGTTCAGATGTAGTGTATATATAAAAAAGTTAGTTGATTTTGAGACTATAAGATTGTTATCTTTTTTGTTATGATATATGTGGATAATGGTTGATTGTATAATTGGAGAGGGAGGTGAGATTATAATGTGTGGAACTATTTGTGGTCTGGCTGAGAAGGAATCTAAAGTTCCTGGATATTATTGAGTAAATATTTTGAATTCAAATGTGTTGTGTGCCAAACTGATTTAAGATGATTAATGTTTTTTTCCTTGATACATGATTGGATTGAGCATAAACAGGGAATTATTTTTTTGTTAATAAGTTGATAGTGTTTTCCTTTGATGGTTTGAGAGTAAATAGCATTGATACGAACTTTAATAAGATTGATGGAGTTATTTTCAAAAAAAGCCCAGAAATTGGTTTTAGATGTTTTAGGGAGAAATGTTGAGTTCCCATAGATAGAGGGTGATGTAACAGGAATAAGAGAAAACCAAGCAAATATTGGTCCAGGTGTGATATATCCTTTATGTGTATGAAGTTCTTCCCAAGTTAGTTTAGTGTTTTGTTTGTAGATATAGGTGTTATAAACAGTTTTGATATTGGTATAAAAAAGAAAAAGAGTGGTTGATTTTTGAAGCTTGGTAGTCAATCCAATTGAATGTTCATGATTTTCATGGTTGTATGGGCAGGGAAACAGACAGATCCTAATGCCATATCTTTTTGCCAAAAGGGCAGCTGATGTGATCCAAGAATCTTCAAAATAATATGAAAAGCAGATTGGACAGCACCAGATTGCTTGTGCCACTTGTATTGATGTAATTTCTTTTATAGTAAAGGAAAGAATTTTTGAGTTGATAAATTTTATAATTAAGATTTTGATGGCAGTAAGATTACATCGATTTTGAAGTTTAACTGTGTTGAGTCCAGCTTGTGAATATAAAATTTTATTAGAGATAGTTCACTCAACATCCAGTTTGGCTTTAATGGGCCTATTCATTTTCTTTTAAAGAATTGTTATTTCTCTGTCAGATGGAATTGTAGCATTGATTGCATAATCTAATTGTGCTGGTATAATCCAATGAGATACTTGTTTGGTAATTAAGCCATTCCACCCTTTTGTGAGGCGATTGCATTGGAAAACTTTTGAACTTTCTTCATTAATTTGTTTTTGATAGAAGTAGATGAAGATTTACCAGACAGGTAAACACCCAAATATCTAATACTCTCTTTGAGTGGTTTTGGAAAATCTTTTCTCTTTTGACAATGAGAAATTGCTTTCTCTTTTGATTAGAAGTTTTGAGATTGGTGATTAGCTCAGTTTTCTTTTGATTATACTTGATAGAATTTAGAAGCAGAAAAGAACAGAAGATATTTGTTGCCTTCTGTAGGAATTGCATGTTTGAGCTGAAGAGAACTACATTATCCATGTATGTAAAGATGGATCCCTAAATTATTTGTAAGGACATAATTCAAATGTCCCTTACTATTAAAAATTTTCATTTCTAT